>JANJGN010004641.1:0-25000 GCA_026770705.1 Isurus oxyrinchus
AGGAGGGTGAGTGAGTGGATGTGGAGGGGGAGTGAGGGGATGTGGAGGGAGAGTGAAGGAATGAGGAGGGGGGAGTGAGGGGATGGTGAGTGGGAGTAGGGGAGTGGGAGTGAGGGGATGGGGAGGGGGAGTAGGGGAGGGGAGGGGGGAGTGAGGGATTGGGGAGGGGGAGTGAGGGGAAGTGGAGGGGGAGTGAGGGGATGTGGAGGGGGAGTGAGGAGATGGGGAGGGGGAGTGAGAGCATGGGGTGGGGGAGTGAGGGGATGGGGAGTGGGAGTAGGGGGAGGGGAGGGGGAAGTGAGGGGAGGGTGAGTGAGTGGATGTGGAGGGGGAGTGAGGGGATGTGGAGGGAGAGTGAAGGAATGAGGAGGGGGAGTGAGGGGATGGTGAGTGGGAGCAGGGGAGGGGAGGGGGAGTGAGGGGATGGGGAGGGGGGAGTAGGGGAGGGGAGGGGGAGTGAGGGATGGGGAGGGGGAGTGAGGGGAAGTGGAGGGGGAGTGAGGGGATGGGGGAGTGAGTGGCTGGGGAGGGGGGAGTGTGGGGATGGGGAGGGGGGACTGTGGGAATGGGGAAGGGAATGAGGGGATGGGGGAGTGAGGGGATGGGGAGGGGGAGTGAGGGGATGGGGAGGGGGAGTGAAGGAATGGGGAGGGGGAGTGAGGGGATGGGGAGGGGGAGTGAGGGGATGTGGAGCGGGAGTAAGGGGAGGGGAGGGGGAGTGAGGGGATGGGGAGGGGGAGTGAGGGGATGGGGAGGGGGAGTGAGGGGATGGGGAGCGGGAGTAAGGGGAGGGGAGGGGGAGTGAGGGGAGGGTGAGTGAGTGGATGTAGAGGGGGAGTGAGAGGATGTGGAGGGGGAGTGAAGGAATTGGTAGGGGGAGTAAGGGGATGGGGAGGGGGAGGTGGAGTGAGGGGATGGGGAGGGTGAGTGAGGGGATGGTGAGCGGGAGTAGGGGGAGGGGAGGGGGGAGTGAGTGGATGGGGACAAAGAGTGAGGGGATGGCAGAGGGAGTGAGGGGATGGGGAGGGGGAGTAGGGGATGGGGAGTGAGGGGATGGGGAGGGGGAGCGAGAGCATGGGGAGGGGGAGTGAGGGGATGGGGAGGGGGAGTGAGGGGAGGGTGAGTGAGTGGATGTGGAGGAGGAGTGAGGGGATGTGGAGGGGAGTGATGGAATGGGTAGGGGGAGTAAGGGGATGGGGAGCGGGAGAAAGGGGAGGGGAGGGGGAGTGATGGGATGGGGAGGGGGAGTGAGGGGATGGGGAAGGGGAGTGAGGGGATGGGGAGGGGGAGTGAGTGGATGGGGAGTGGGATTGAGGGGATGGGGAGGGGGGAGTGAGTGGGTGTGGATGGTGAGTGAGGGGATGGGGAGGGGAGTGAGGGATTGGGGAGGGGGTGTGAGGGGATGGGGAGTTGGAGTGAGGGGATGGGGAGGGGTTGTGAGATGATGGAGAGGGGGAGTGAGGGTGTGGGGAGGGTGAGTGAGGGGATGGGGAGGGGTTGTGAGATGATGGAGAGGGGGAGTGAGGGTGTGGGGGAGCGGGAGGTGAGGGTGTGGGGAGGAGATTGAGGGGATGGGGAGGGGGAGTGAGGGGGATGGGGAGGGGGAGTGAGGGGATGGGGAAGGGGGAGTGAGGGGATTGGGAGGGGGTTTGAGTGGATGGTGAGGGGGGAGTGAGGGGATGGGGAGGGGGAGTGAGGGGATGGGGAGGGGGAGTGAGGGGATGGGGAGCGGGAGTAAGGGGAGGGGAGGGGGGAGTGAGGGGAGGGTGAGTGAGTGGATGTAGAGGGGGAGTGAGAGGATGTGGAGGGGGAGTGAAGGAATTGGTAGGGGGAGTAAGGGGATGGGGAGGGGGAGGTGGAGTGAGCGGATGGGGAGGGTGAGTGAGGGGATGGTGAGCGGGAGTAGGGGGAGGGGAGGGGGAGTGAGTGGATGGGGACAAAGAGTGAGGGGATGGCAGAGGGAGTGAGGGGATGGGGAGGGGGAGTAGGGGATGGGGGAGTGAGGGGATGGGGAGGGGGGAGCGAGAGCATGGGGAGGGGGGAGTGAGGGGATGGGGAGGGGGAGTGAGGGGAGGGTGAGTGAGTGGATGTGGAGGAGGAGTGAGGGGATGTGGAGGGGAGTGATGGAATGGGTAGGGGGAGTAAGGGGATGGGGAGCGGGGAGAAAGGGGAGGGGAGGGGGAGTGATGGGATGGGGAGGGGGGAGTGAGAGGATGGGGAAGGGGAGTGAGGGGATGGGGAGGGGAGTGAGTGGATGGGGAGTGGGATTGAGGGGATGGGGAGGGGGAGTGAGTGGGTGTGGATGGTGAGTGAGGGGATGGGGAGGGGAGTGAGGGATTGGGGAGGGGGTGTGAGGGGATGGGGAGTTGGAGTGAGGGGATGGGGAGGGGTTGTGAGATGATGGAGAGGGGGGAGTGAGGGTGTGGGGAGGGTGAGTGAGGGGATGGGGAGGGGTTGTGAGATGATGGAGAGGGGGAGTGAGGGTGTGGGGGGAGCGGGAGTGAGGGTGTGGGGAGGAGATTGAGGGGATGGGGAGGGGGAGTGAGGGGATGGGGAGGGGGGAGTGAGGGGATGGGGAAGGGGAGTGAGGGGATTGGGAGGGGGTTTGAGTGGATGGTGAGGGGGAGTGAGGGGATGGGGAGGGGGGAGTGAGTGGATGGGGAGTGGGATTGAGGGGATGGGGAGGGGGAGTGAGTGGGTGTGGATGGTGAGTGAGGGGATGGGGAGGGGAGTGAGGGATTGGGGAGGGGGTGTGAGGGGATGGGGAGTTGGAGTGAGGGGATGGGGAGGGGTTGTGAGATGATGGAGAGGGGGAGTGAGGGTGTGGGGAGGGTGAGTGAGGGGATGGGGAGGGGTTGTGAGATGATGGAGAGGGGGAGTGAGGGTGTGGGGAGCGGGAGTGAGGGTGTGGGGAGGAGGATTGAGGGGATGGGGAGGGGAAGTGAGGGGATGGGGAGGGGGAGAGAAGGGATGGGGAGGGGGAGTGAGGGGATGGGGAGGGGGAGTGAAGGGATGGGGATGGGGAGTGAGGGGAGGGGGAGGGAATTTGAGTGGATGGGGAGGGGGAGTGAGGGGAGAGGGAGTTAATGGATAGGGAGGGTGAGTGAGGGGATGGGGTAGGGGAATGAGTGGATGAGGAGGGAGTGTGAGGGGATGGGGAGGGGGAGTGAGGGGATGGGGAGGGTGAGTGAGTGGATGGGGAGGGGGAGTGAGGAGAAGGGGAGGGGGAGTGAGTGGATGGGGAGGGGGAAGTGAGGGGTTGGGGAGGGAGAGTGAGGGGATGGTGCAGGGGAGGGGGGTGTGAGGGCGTGGGGAGGGGGATTGTGTGGATGTGGAGGGAGAGTGAGGCGATGGGGTGGGGGGAGTGAGGGGATGGGGATGGGGACTGAGGGGAGGGGAGGGTGTTTGAGGGGATGGGAATGGGGAGTGAGGGGATGGGGAGGGGGAGTGAGTGGATGGGGGAGTGAGGGAATAGGAAGGGGGAGTGAGTGGATGGTTAGGGGAGGGAGAGTGTTGCGATGGGGAGGGGGAGTGAGGGAATGGGGTGCATGAGTGGATGGGGAGGGGGAGTAAGGGGAAGGGGAGGGGGAGTGAGGTGATGGGGAAGGGGAGTGAGGGGATGGCATTGGGTAGTGAGGGGATGGGAAGGGGGTGTGAGGGGATTGTGAGGGGTTGTGAGTAGATGGGGTGGGGGAGTGAGGGGATGGGGAGGGGGGAGTGAGGGGATGGGGGAGTGAGGGGATAGGGAGGGGGAGGTGAGGGGATGGGGAGGGGGTGTGAGGGGATGGGGAGGGGGAGTGAGGGGATGGGGAGGGGGTGTGAGGGGATGGGGGAGGGCGTGAGGGGGTGTGGAGGGGGAGTGAGGGGATGGGGAGTGGTAGTGAGGGAATGGGGGAGAGAGTGGATGGGGAGGAGGAGTGAGGGGATGGGGAGGGGGAGTGAGGGGATGGGGAGGGGGGTGTGAGGGGACGGGGAGGGGGGGGTGAGTGAGGGGATGGGGAGGAGGAGTGAGGGGATGGGGAGGAGGTGGGTTAGTGAGGGGATAGGGAGGGGTAGTGTGGGAATGTTGGGAGTGAGGGGATGGGGAGGGGGAGTGAGGTGATGGGGAAGGGGTGTGCGTGGATGGGGGAAGTGTGGGGATGGGGAGGGGGAGTGAGGGGAATGGGGGGAGTGAGGGGATGGGGAGCGGTAGTGAAGGGATGGGGAGGGGTAGTGAGGGGGGTGGGGAGGGGGAGTGAGTGGTTGGGGGGGGGGAGGGGAGTGAGGTGTTGGGGAGGGGGAGTGAGTGGTTGGGGAGGGGGAGTGAGTGGTTGGGGAGGGGGGAGTGAGGGGATGGAGAGGGGGGAGTGAGGGGATGCGGAGGGGGAGTGAGGGGGTGGGGAGGGGAGGTGAGGGGATGGAGAGGGGGAGTGAGGGGATGCGGAGGGGGAGTGAGGGGATGGGGAAGGGGAATGAGCGGATTGGGAGGGGGAGTGAGGGGATGGGGAGGGGAATGAGGGGATGGGGGAGTGAGGAGATGGGGAAGGGGAGTGAAGTGATGGAGTGGGGGAGTGAGGGGGTGGGGAGGGGGAGTGAGGGCATGGGGAGGGGGAGTGTGGGGGATGGGGAGGCGGAGTGAGGTGATGGGGAGGGGGGAGTGAGGGGATGGGGAGCACGAGTGAGGGGAGGGGAGGGGGGAGTGAGGGGATGGAGAGGGGGAGTGAGTGCATGGGGAGGGGGAGAGAGGGGATGGGGAGCAGGAGTGAGGTGAGGGGAGGGTGAGTGAGTGGATGGGGAGGTGGAGTGAGGAGATGGGGAGAGGGAGTGAAGGGAGGGATGGGGGAGTGTGGGGATGGGGGGGGGCGAGAGTGGATGGGGAAGGGGATTGAGGGGATGGGGAGGGGGAGTAAGGGTGTGGGGAGGGGGATTGAGGGGATGAGGAGAGGGAGTGAGGGGATGGGGAGGGGGAGGGGGGAAGTGAGGGGATGGTGAGGGGGAGTGAGGGCATGTGGAGGGGGGAGTGAGTGCAGGGAAGGGTGAGTGGGGGGATGGGGAGGGGGAGTGAGTGGATGGGGAGGGGGAGTGAGTGGATGGGGAGGGGGACTGAGGGGATGGGGAGGGGGAGTGAGGGCATGGGGAGGGGGGAGTGAGTGGATGGGGAGGGGGAGTGAGGGGATGGGGAGGGGGGAGTGAGTGGATGGGGAGGGGGAGTGAGGGGATGTGGAGGGGGAGTGAGTGGATGGGGAGGGGGAGTGAGGGGGATGTGGAGGGGGAGTGAGTGGGATGGGGAGGGGGAGTGAGGGGATGTGGAGGGGGAGTGAAGGAATGGGGAGGGGGAGTGAGGGGATGGGGAGGGGGAGTGAGGGGATGGGGAGGTGGAGTGCGTGGATGGGGATCGCGAGTGAGGTGAGGGGAGGGTGAATGAGTGGATGGGGAGGTGGAGCGAGCAGATGGGGAGAGGGAGTGAAGGGAGGGTTGGGGGAGTGTGGGGATGGGGGGGCGAGAGTGGATGGGGAAGGGGATTGAGGGGATGGGGAGGGGGAGTAAGGGGATGGATAGGGGGAGTGAGCTGACGGAGTGCGGTAGTGAGGGGATGGGGAGGGTGAGGGGGAGTGAGGGGATGGGGAGAAGGAGCAAGTGGATGGGGAGAGTGAGTGAGGTGTTGGGGAGGGGTAGGGGAAGTGAGGGGATGGGGAGAGGTAGTGAGGCAATGTGGAAGTGAGAGCATGGGGAGGAGGAGTGAGGGAATGGGGGAGTGGGAGTGAAGGGATGGGCAGGAGTGAGGGGATGGTGAGGGGGAGTGAGGGGTTGGGGATGGGGAGTGAGGGGATGGGGAGGAGGAGTGAGGGGATGGGGAGGGGTAATGAGGGGATAGGTAGAGGGACTAAGGAGATGGGGAGGGGCAGTGAGGGGAATGGGGGAGTGAGGAGATGGGTTGTGAGGGGATGGAGAGGGGGGAGTGAGGGGGTGGGGAGGGGGAGTGAGGGGATGGGGAGGGGAAGTGAAAGGATGGGGAGGGGGAGTGAGGGGATGGGGAGGGGGGAGTGAGGGGATGGGGAGGGGGAGTGAGGGGATGGGGAGCGGGAGTGAGAGGGTGGGGAGGGGGGAGTGTGGGGATGGGGAGCGGGAGTGAGGGGAGGGGAGGGAAGTGAGGGGATGGGGAGGGGGAGTGAGGGCATGGGGAGCGGGAGTGAGGTGAGGGGAGTGTGAGTGAGGGGATGGGGAGGTGGAGTGAGGGGATGGGGACAAGGAGTGATGAGGTGGTGAGAGGGAGTGAGGGGATGGGGAGCGAGAGTGAAGGGAGGGGAGGGGGAGTGAGGGGATGGGGAGGGAGAGTGTGTGGATGGGGAGGGGGAGTGAGGGGATGGGGAGGGGGAGTGAGGGAATGGGGAGGGGGAGTGAGGGGATGGGGGGGGCAATGGTGGATGGGGAAGGGGAGTGAGGGGGATGGGGAGGGGGAGTGAGGGGATGGGGAGGGGGAGTGAGGGGATGGGGAGGGGGAGTGAGGGAATGGGGAGATGGAGTGAGGGAATGGGGAGGGGGAGTGAGGGGAGGGGAGGGGGAGTGAGGGGATGGGGAGGGGGAGTGAAGGAATGGGGAGGGGGAGTGAGGGGATGGGGAGGTGGAGTGGTGGGGATGGGGAGCGGGAGTGAGGGGAGGGGAGGGGGAGTGAGGGGATGGGGAGGTGGAGTGAGGGGATGGGGACAAGGAGTGATGAGATGGGGAGAGGGAGTGAGGGGATGGGGAGGGGGCGTGAGGGGATGGGGAGGGGGAGTGAGGGGATGGGGAGGGGGAGTGAGGGAATGGGGAGGTTGAGTGAGGGAATGGGGAGGGGGAGTGAGGGGAGGGGAGGGGGAGTGAGGGGATGGGGAGGGGGAGTGAAGGAATGGGGAGGGGGAGTGAGGGGATGGGGAGGTGGAGTGGGGGGATGGGGAGCGGGAGTGAGGGGAGGGGAGGGGGAGTGAGGGGATGGGGAGGTGGAGTGAGGGGATGGGGACAAGGAGTGATGAGATGGGGAGAGGGAGTGAGGGGATGGGGAGGGGGAGTGAGGGGATGGGGAGGGGGGAGTGAGGGGAGGGGAGGGGGAGTGAGGGGATGGGGAGGTGGAGTGAGGGGATGGGGACAAGGAGTGATGAGATGGGGAGAGGGAGTGAGGGGATGGGGAGGGGGAGTAATTGGATAGGGAGGGGGGAGTATGAGGATGGGGGGGCGAGAGTGGATGGGGAGGAGGTAAGGGAATGGGGAGGGGGCGTAAGGGGATGAATAGGGGGAGTGAGGGGGATGGGGGAGTGAGGGGATGGAGTGGGGTAGTGAGGGGATGGTGAGGGGGAGTGAGGTGATGGGGAGGGGGAGTGAGGGAATGGGGAGGGGGGCGTAAGGGGATGAATAGGGGGAGTGAGCTGATGGAGTGGGGTAGTGAGGGGATGGTGAGGGTGAGGGGGTGTGAGGGGATGGGGAGGAGGAGTGAGAGGATGGTGTGGGGGAGTGAGTGGTTGGGAGGGGGAGGGGGAGTGAGGGCATGGGGAGAGGTAGTGAGGCAAAGGGGGGAGGGAGAGGATGAGGAGGATGAGTGAGGGGATGGGGAGGAGGAGTGAGGGGATGGGGAGGGGGAGTGAGGGGATGGGGAGGGGTAGTGAGGGGATGGGGAGGTGGAGTGAGAGGATGGTGAGGGGGAGTGAGGGGATGGGGAGGGGGAGTGAGGGGATGGGGAGGTGGAATGAGGGGATAAGGAGAGGGAGTGAGGGGATGGGAAGGGGGAGTGAGGGGATGGGGGGTGGAGGGTGAGTGACGCGATGGCGAGGGGGAGTGAGGGCATGTGGAGGTGGAGTGAGTGAATGCAGAGTGGGAGTGAGGAGATGGGGAGGGGGAGTGAGGGGAAGGGGCGGGGGAGTGAGGGGAGGGGGATGGGGAGGAGGAGGGCGTGTGAGTGGATGGGGAGGGGGTGTGAGGCCATGTGGAATGGGAGTGAGGGAATGGGGAGGGGATGTGAGGGGATAGGGAGGGGGAGTGTGTGGATGGGTAGGGGAGGGGGTGTGAGTGGATAGGGAGTGAGGGAATGGGCAGGGGGAGTGAGTGGATGGGGAGGGGGGTGTGAGGGGATTGGGAGGGGAAGTGAGGGATTTGGGGAGTGAAAGGATGGGGAGGAGGAGTGAGGGGATGGGGAGGGGGAGTGAGGGGATGGATAGGGGGTGTGAGCTGATGGAGTCGGGTAGTGAGGGGATGGGGAGGGTGAGGGGAGTGAGGGGATGGGGAGGGGGGCGTGAGGTGTTGGGGAGGGGGAGGGGGAGTGAGGGGATGGGGAGAGGGAGTGAGGGAATGGGGGAGTGAGTGGATGGGGAGGAGGAGTGAGGGGATGGGGAGGGGGGAGTGAGGGGATGTGGAGGGGGAGTGAGGGGTTGGGGAGGGGGAGGAGAAGTGAGGGTATGGGGAGGAGGAGTGAGGGGATGGGGATGGCTGTGTGGGGATGGTGAGGGGGAGGGGGAGGGGGAGTGAGAGGATGGGGAGGAGGAGTGAGGGGATGGGGAGGAGGTGGGTGAGTGAGGGGATAGGGAGGGGTAGTGAGGGAATGGGGGAGTGAGTGGATGGGGAGGGGGAGTGAGGGGAATGGGGGAATTGAGGGGATGGGGAGGGGTAGTGAGGGGATGGGGAGGGGTAGTGAGGGGGGTGGGGAGGGGGAGTGAGTGGATGGGGAGGGGGTGTGTGGGGATTGGGAGGGGAAGTGAGGGGTTGGGGAGGGGGAGGGGGAGTGAGGGGATGGGGAGGGGGCGTGAGGGGTTGGGGAGGGTGAGGCAGAGTGAGGGGATGGGGAGGGGGCGTGAGGGGTTGGGGAGGGGGAGGGGGAGTGAGGGGATGGGGAGAGGGAGTGAGGGGATGGGGGAGTGAGTGGATGGGGAGGAGGAGTGAGGGGTTGGGGAGGGGGAGGGGAAGCGAGGGTATGGGGAGGAGGAGTGAGGGGATGGGGAGGGGGTGTGAGGGGATTGGGAGGGGAAGTGAGGGATTTCAGGAGTGAAAGGATGGGGAGGAGGAGTGAGGGAATGGGGAGGGGGAGTAAGGGGATGGATAGGGGGTCTGTGCTGATGGAGTGGGGTAGTGAGGGGATGGGGAGGGGGCGTGAGGGGTTGGGGAGGGGGAGGGGGAGTGAGGGGATGGGGAGAGGGAGTGAGGGAATGTGGAGGATGTGTGAGGGGATGGGGAGGGGGAGTGAGGGAATGGGGAGGATGTGTGAGGGGATGGGGAGGGGGGAGTGAGGGGATGGGGAGGGGCAGTGAGTGGATGGTGAGGGGGAGTGAGGGGTTGGGGAGGGGGAGTGAGGGGATGGTGAGGGGGAGTGAGGGGTTGGTGAGGGGGAGGGGAAGTGAGGGTATGGGGAGGAGGAGTGAGGGGATGGGGATGGCTGTGTGGGGATGGTGAGGGGGAGGGGGAGGGGGGAGTGAGGGGATGGGGAGGAGGTGGGTGAGTGAGGGGATAGGGAGGGGTAGTGAGGGAATGGGGGAGTGAGTGGATGGGGAGGGGGAGTGAGTGGATGGGGAGCGGGAGTGAGGGGATGGGGAGCGGGAGTGAGGGGATGGGGAGCGGGAGTGAGGGGATGGGGAGGGGGAGTGAATGAATGGGGAGGGGAGAGTGTGGGGATGGGGGGGAAGTGTGGGGTTGGGGGGGCGATGATGGATTGGGAAGGGGAGTGAGGGGATGGGGAGGGCGAGTGAGCGCATGTGGAAGGTGAGTGAGGTGACGGGGAGGGGGAGTGGTTGGGTAGGGGAGGGGGAGTGAGGGGATGGGGAGGGGGAGTGAGGGAATGGGTAGGGGGAGGGAGAGTGAGGGGATGGTGAGGGGGAGTGAGGGAATGGGGGTGTGAGTGAATGGGGAGGGGGAGTGAGGGGATGGGGAGGAGTGAGGGGATGGTGAGGGTGAGTGAGGGAATGGGGAGGGGGTGGGTGAGTGAGGGGATAGGGAGGGGCAGTGAGGGAATGGGGGAGTGAGTGGATGTGGAGGGGTAGTGTGCGTGGGGGAAGTGTGGGGATGGGGAGGGGGAGTGAGGGAATGGGGGAGTGAGTGGATGGGGAGGGGGAGTGAGGGGAATGGGGGGATTGAGGGGATGGGGAGGGGTAGTGAGGGGATGGGGAGGGGGAGTGAGGGGGTGGGGAGGGGTAGTGAGTGGTTGGTGAGGGGGAGTGAGGGGATGGGGAGGACGAGTCAGGGGATGGGGAGGGTGAATGAGGGAATAGGTAGGGAGAGGGAGAGTGAGGGGATGTTGAGGGGGAGTGAGGGGATGGGCCGGGGGAGTGATGGGATGGGGTGGGGGTAGCGGGAGTGAGGAGATGGGGAGAGGGATTGAGGGGATTGGGAGGGGGATTGGGGTTTGGGGAGGGGGATTGAGGGGATGGGGAAGGGGAGTGAGGGGATGGAGTGGGGGATTGAGGGGGTGGGGAGGGGGGAGTGAGGGGATGGGCCGGGGGAGTGATGGGATGGGGAGATGGAGTCAGGGGATGGGGAGGGGGAGTGAGGGGTGGGGTGGGGTAGCGGGAGTGAGTAGATGGGGCGAGGGAGTGAGGGGATGGGGAGGGGGATTGGGGTTTGGGGAGGGGGAGTGAGGGGATGGGGAGGGGTTGTGAGGTGATGGAGTGGGGGATTGAGGGGGGTGGGGAGGGGGAGTGAGGGGATGTGTAGGGAGAGTGAGGGGATGTGGAGGGTGTGTGAAGGAATGGGGAGGGGGAGTGAGGGCATGGGGAGGGGGAGTGAGGGGATGGGGAGGGTGAGTGAGGGGATGGGGAGGAGGAGTGAGGGGATGGGGAGGGCGAGTGATGGGATGGGGATGGGGAGTGAGCGGAGGGGGAGTGAGGGAGCGTGGAGGGAGAGAGAGGAGATGGGGGAGTGAGGGGGTGGGGAAGCGCAGTGAGGGGATGGGGGTGTGAGTGGATGGGGAGGGGGAGCGGGAGTGAATGGATGGGGAGGGGGTGTGAGAGGAGGGGGATTGAGGGGAGTGAGGGGATGGGGGAGTGAGCAGATGGGGGAGTGAGGGGATGGGTACTGGGTCGAGGACAGAGCAGCTAAAGGCTGGGGGAGAGGGGGCGTGAGCCGTGGCTGTTAGCATGGAGTTCAGTGAAATGAACTCTCTGTTTTTCAGGTGATCTTTGAGTTGACACAAGGAGAACAATCGCTGATCGATGATCTCAACATCACCAAGAAGGTGGGAGATGGGGTATCAGGGTGCACAATCCCTGTCTGACGGGTATCAGGGTGCACAATCCCTGTCTGAGGGGTATCAGGCTGCACAGTCCCTCTCTGGGGGGTATCAGGCTGCACAGTCCCTGTCTGAGGGGTATCAGGCTGCACTCTCCCTGTCTGAGGGGTATCAGGCTGCACAATCCCTGTCTGGGGGTTATCAGGCTGCACAATCCCTGTCTGGGGGGTATCAGGCTGCACAATCCCTGTCTGGGGGGGGTATCAGTCAGCACTCTCCCTGTCTGAGGGGTATCAGGGTGCACAGTCCCTGTCTGGGGGTTATCAGGCTGCACAATCCCTGTCTGAGGGGTATCAGGCTGCACAATCCCTGTCTGAGGGGTATCAGTCAGCACTCTCCCTGTCTGAGGGATATCAGGCTGTACAATCCCTGTCTGAGGGGTATCAGGCTGCACAGTCCCTTTCTGGGGGTTATCAGGCTGCACAATCCCTGTCTGAGGGGTATCAGGGTGTACAGTCCCTGTCTGATGGGTATCAGGGTGCACAGTCCCTGTCTGAGGGGTATCAGGCTGCAGAGTCCCTGTCTGGGGGTATCAGGCTGCACAATCCCTGTCTGAGGGGTATCAGGGTGCATGGTCCCTGTCTGAGGGGTATCAGGCTGCATGGTCCCTGTCTGGGGGTATCAGGGTGCACAGCCCCTGTCTGAGGGGTATCAGGGTGCACAGTCCCTGTCTGAGGGGTATCAGGCTGCACAATCCCTGTCTGAGGGGTATCAGGGTGCACAGTCCCTGTCTGAGGGGTATCAGGGTGCATGGTCCCTGTCTGGGGGCTATCAGGGTGTACAGCCCCTGTCTGAGGGGTATCAGGGTGCACAATCCCTGTCTGAGGGGTATCAGGCTGCACAGTCCCTGTCTGAGGGGTATCAGGCTGCACAGTCCCTGTCTGAGGGGTATCAGGGTGCACAGTCCCTGTCTGAGGGGTATCAGGGTGCACAGTCCCTGTCTGAGGGGTATCAGGGTGCATGGTCCCTGTCTGAGGGGTATCAGGGTGCACAGTCCCTGTCTGGGGGTTATCAGGCTGCACAATCCCTGTCTGGGGGGTATCAGGCTGCACAATCCCTGTCTGAGGGGTATCAGTCAGCACTCTCCCTGTCTGAGGGGTATCAGGCTGTACAATCCCTGTCTGAGGGGTATCAGGCTGCACAGTCCCTTTCTGGGGGTTATCAGGCTGCACAATCCCTGTCTGAGGGGTATCAGGGTGTACAGTCCCTGTCTGATGGGTATCAGGGTGCACAGTCCCTGTCTGAGGGGTATCAGGCTGCAGAGTCCCTGTCTGGGGGGTATCAGGCTGCACAATCCCTGTCTGAGGGGTATCAGGGTGCATGGTCCCTGTCTGGGGGTATCAGGGTGCACAGCCCCTGTTGAGGGGTATCAGGGTGCACAGTCCCTGTCTGAGGGGTATCAGGCTGCACAATCCCTGTCTGAGGGGTATCAGGGTGCACAGTCCCTGTCTGAGGGGTATCAGGGTGCATGGTCCCTGTCTGGGGGCTATCAGGGTGCACAGCCCCTGTCTGAGGGGTATCAGGGTGCACAATCCCTGTCTGAGGGGTATCAGGCTGCACAGTCCCTGTCTGAGGGGTATCAGGGTGCACAGTCCCTGTCTGAGGGGTATCAGGGTGCACAGTCCCTGTCTGAGGGGTATCAGGGTGCATGGTCCCTGTCTGGGGGGGTATCAGGGTGCACAGCCCCTGTCTGAGGGGTATCAGGTTACATGTTCCTGCCTGGGGGGGTATCTGGTTGCACGGTTCCTGTCTGGGGGTATTGGGTGCACAGTCCCTGTCTGGCGGTAACTGGGTGCATGGCTCCTGCCTGGGGGGGTATCGGGGTGCACAGTCCCTGTCTGGGGGTATTGGGGTGCACGGTTCATGTCTGAGGGTTATCTGTGTGTACGGTTCCTGTCTGGGGGTATTGGGTGCACAGTCCCTGTCTGGGGGTATCTGTGTGTACGGTTCCTGTCTGGGGGTATCTGGGTGCATGGTTCCTGTCTGGGGGTATCTGGGTGCACGGTTCCTATCTGGGGTTATCTGGGTGTACGGTTCCTGCCAGCGGGTATGGGGGTGCACGGTTCCTGTCTGGGGGTATCTGGGTGTATGGTTCCTGTCTGGGGGTATTGGAGTGCACAGTTCATGTCTGAGGGGTATCTGGGTCCACGGTTCCTGCCTGGGGGGGTATCGGGGTGCACAGTCCCTGTCTGGGGGTATTGGGGTGCACGGTTCATGTCTGAGGGGTATCTGTGTGTACGGTTCCTGTCTGGGGGGTATCTGTGTGTACGGTTCCTGTCTGGGGGTATTGGGTGCACGGTTCCTGTTTGAGGGGTATCTGGGTGCACAGTCCGTCTGGGGGTATCTGGGTGCACGGTTCCTGCCTGGGGGGGTATTGGGGTGCACAGTCCCTGTCTGGGGGTATCTGGGTGCACGGTTCCTGCCTGGGGGGGTATCGGGGTGCACAGTCCCTGTCTGGGGGTATTGGGGTGCACGGTTCATGTCTGAGGGGTATCTGGGTGTACGGTTCCTGTCTGGGGTATCTGGGTGTACGGTTCCTGTCTGGGGGTATCGGTGCATATTTCTTGTTGGGGGGTATTGGGGAGGGGGTTCCACTCTCCTGGGGGGTAACAGGCTGTGCTGCCCCCTTTCTCGGGAGGAGGTTGCGGGGGAGTCCTTGTGTGGAGTGTATTGTGGTGGACAACCAACTGGGGGCTATTAGGACAGGGGACACTTCTCCTGGGTGGATACAGGAAGGAAGCCCCCTGTCCTGGGGGGTACCTGGGAAGGAGAGCTTGTCCCTGGGGCTAATGGTGAGGGTGTTCTTGTCCCCAAGGGCATGGAATGGGGAGCATTGGGGTGCACGATCTCATGTCCAATTGGGGGTATGAGGGTAAAGGGTCCAATGTACAGCAAGGTGAGTGGGGTATTGGGGTGACCCTGTCCCACAGTGGGTCTCTCTCACTCTCCCTCACAACCACACAATTCTCTCTCTCTCCCTCAGGCATATTTTGAACCAATGCTGAAACTGTGCATCATGTCCGAGGATGAATTGAACCAGATCTTTGGAAGCCTGTACTCACTGATCCCATTGCACGAAGGTACAGTCACTCGAACAACACCAGGAATACCGAGCTGTGCACAAAACCTTAAACCAATCCTCTCCAAAAACAGAAACACAGACAGGAGCTGACTCTGAGACACACACACGGACCATACAGGAGCTGACACTGAGTCACACACACGGAGCGTACAGGAGCTGACACTGAGACACACACACGGACCGTACAGGAGCTGACACTGAGACACACACACAGACTGTACAGGAGCTGACACTGAGACACACACACGGAGCGTACAGGAGCTGACACTGAGACACACACACAGACAGTACAGGAGCTGACACTGAGACACACACACGGACAGTACAGGAGCTGACACTGAGACACACACATGGACCGTACAGGAGCTGACACTGAGACACACACACGGACCATACAGGAACTGACACTGAGACACACACATGGTCTGTACAGGAGCTGACACTGAGACACACACACGGACCATACAGGAACTGACACTGAGACACACACATGGTCTGTACAGGAGCTGACACTGAGACACACACATGGACCATACAGGAGCTGACACTGAGACACACACATGGTCTGTACAGGAGCTGACACTGAGACACACACACGGACCATACAGGAACTGACACTGAGACACACACATGGTCTGTACAGGAGCTGACACTGAGACACACACATGGACCATACAGGAGCTGACACTGAGACACACACACGGACTATACAGGAACTGACACTGAGACACACACATGGTCTGTACAGGAGCTGACACTGAGACACACACATGGACCATACAGGAACTGACACTGAGACACACACACAGACTGAACAGGAGCTGACACTGAGACACACACACAGACTGTACAGGAGCTGACACTGAGACACACACACGGACTGTACAGGAGTTGACACTGAGACACACACACGGACCGTACAGGTGCTGACACTGAGACACACACACAGACTGGACAGGAGCTGACACTGAGACACACACACAGACTGTACAGGAGCTGACACTGAGACACACACACAGACTGTACAGGAGCTGACACTGAGACACACACACAGACTGTACAGGAGCTGACACTGAGACACACACACAGATTGTACAGGAGCTGACACTGAGACACACACATGGACTGTACAGGAGCTGACACTGAGACACACACATAGACTCTACAGGAGCTGACACTGAGATACACGCACAGACTGTACAGGAGCTGACACTGAGACACACATATAGACTCTACAGGAGCTGACACTGAGACACACACAAAGACTGTACTGGAGCTGACACTGTGACACATGCACGGACTGTACAGGAACTGACACTGAGACACACACATGGACTGTACAGGAGCTGACACTGAGACACACTCACGGACCGTACAGGAGCTGACACTGAGACACACACACAGACTCTACAGGAGCTGACACTGAGACACACACATGGACCATACAGGAGCTGACACTGAGACACACACACGGACTGTACCGGAGCTGACACTGAGACACACACACAGACTGTACAGGAGCTGACACTGAGACACACACACAGACTGTACAGGAGCTGACACTGAGACACACACACAGACTGTACAGGAGCTGACACTGAGACACACACACAGACTGGACAGGAGCTGACACTGAGACACACACATGGACCGTACAGGAGCTGACACTGAGACACACACACAGACTGTACAGGAGCTGACACTGAGACACACACACAGACTGTACAGGAGCTGACACTGAGACACACACACGGACTGTACAGGAGCTGACACTGAGACACACATAGTGATTGTACAGGAGCTGACACTGAGACACACACAGTGATTGTACAGGAACGGACACTGAGACACACACACGGACCATACAGGAACTGACACTGAGACACACACATGGTCTGTACAGGAGCTGACACTGAGACACACACACGGACCATACAGGAACTGACACTGAGACACACACATGGTCTGTACAGGAGCTGACACTGAGACACACACATGGACCATACAGGAGCTGACACTGAGACACACACATGGTCTGTACAGGAGCTGACACTGAGACACACACACGGACCATACAGGAACTGACACTGAGACACACACATGGTCTGTACAGGAGCTGACACTGAGACACACACATGGACCATACAGGAGCTGACACTGAGACACACACACGGACTATACAGGAACTGACACTGAGACACACACATGGTCTGTACAGGAGCTGACACTGAGACACACACATGGACCATACAGGAACTGACACTGAGACACACACACAGACTGAACAGGAGCTGACACTGAGACACACACACGGACCATACAGGAGCTGACACTGAGACACACACACGGACTGTACAGGAGCTGACACTGAGACACACACACGGACTGTACAGGAGCTGACACTGACACACACACACGGACTGTACAGGAGTTGACACTGAGACACACACACGGACCGTACAGGTGCTGACACTGAGACACACACACAGACTGTACAGGAGCTGACACTGAGACACACACACAGACTGTACAGGAGCTGACACTGAGACACACACACAGACTGTACAGGAGCTGACACTGAGACACACACACAGACTGTACAGGAGCTGACACTGAGACACACACACAGACTGTACAGGAGCTGACACTGAGACACACACACAGACTGTACAGGAGCTGACACTGAGACACACACATAGACTCTACAGGAGCTGACACTGAGACACACACAAAGACTGTACTGGAGCTGACACTGTGACACATGCACGGACTGTACAGGAACTGACACTGAGACACACACATGGACTGTACAGGAGCTGACACTGAGACACACACATGGACTGTACAGGAGCTGACACTGAGACACACACACGGACTGTACCGGAGCTGACACTGAGACACACACACGGACTGTACAGGAGCTGACACTGAGACACACTCACGGACCGTACAGGAGCTGACACTGAGACACACAAACGGAGCGTACAGGAGCTGACACTGAGACACACACACAGACTCTACAGGAGCTGACACTGAGACACACACATAGACTCTACAGGAGCTGACACTGAGACACACACAAAGACTGTACTGGAGCTGACACTGTGACACATGCACGGACTGTACAGGAACTGACACTGAGACACACACATGGACTGTACAGGAGCTGACACTGAGACACACACACAGACCGTACAGGAGCTGACACTGAGACACACACATGGACTGTACAGGAGCTGACACTGAGACACACACACGGACTGTACCGGAGCTGACACTGAGACACACACACGGACTGTACTGGAGCTGACACTGTACGCACGGACCATACAGGAGCTGACACTGAGACACACTCACGGACCGTACAGGAGCTGACACTGAGACACACACACAGACTCTACAGGAGCTGACACTGAGACACACACACAGACTGTACAGGAGCTGACACTGAGACACACACATGGACCATACAGGAGCTGACACTGAGACACACACACGGACTGTACCGGAGCTGACACTGAGACACACACACAGACTGTACAGGAGCTGACACTGAGACACACACATGGACCATACAGGAGCTGACACTGAGACACACACACAGACTGTACAGGAGCTGACACTGAGACACACACACAGACTGTAGAGGAGCTGACACTGAGACACACACACAGACTGTACAGGAGCTGACACTGAGACACACACATGGACCGTACAGGAGCTGACACTGAGACACACACACAGACTGTACAGGAGCTGACACTGAGACACACACATGGACTGTACAGGAGCTGACACTGAGACACACACACAGACTGTACAGGAGCTGACACTGAGACACACACATGGACCGTACAGGAGCTGACACTGAGACACAGACACAGACTGTACAGGAGCTGACACTGAGACACACACACAGACTGTACAGGAGCTGACACTGAGACACACACACCGACTGTACAGGAGCTGACACTGAGACACACACATGGACCGTACAGGAGCTAACACAGACACACAGTGATTGTAGAGGATCTGACACTGAGACACACACACTGACACTGTTACACTCTTGCATTGGACAGTTATGGAAGATTTGTGTTATTTCTGGGGCTTTGCTGGAAGGTCATCATTGATTTTTGGCTTCTCTCTGGCCAGATCTGCTCAGTCGCCTGCAGCAGTGTCGGAATGGTGACGGCACAGTGTTCGAAGTTGGTGCTTCTCTGGTTGAGTGGGTAAGTGTTCACCTTCTGTTACACATTCACTTTACTCTCCAGGCTTCACCTCCAAATCTCGACATGTCACCCCCACCTGCTGCTCCCTACCCCCTGAACCCCGTCCATTACCCCCTGAACCCCCATCTTTACCCCCTGAACCCCCGTCCATTAGCCCCCTGAACCCCCATCATTAGCCCCCTGAACCCCATCCATTACCCCCTGAACCCCCATCATTAGCCCCCTGAACCCCATCCATTACGCCCTGAACCCCCATCTTTACCCCCTGAACCCCTGTCCATTAGCCCCCTGAATACCCATCATTAGCCCCCTGAACCCCCATTAACCCTGGACCCCCATCATTACCCCCCTGAACCCCCATCATTACCCCCGTCCATTACCCGCTGGACCCCATCATTACCCCTGAACCCCCATCATTACCCCCTGAACCCCCATCATTACCCCCATCCATTACCCCCCTGAACCCCGATCCATTACCCCTTGATCCTCATCCATTACCCCCTGGACCCCCATCATTACCCCCTGAACCCCCATCATTACCCCCTGAACCCCCATCATTACCCCCGTCCATTACCCCCTGGACCCCATCATTACCCCCTGAACCCCCATCATTACCCCCTGAACCCCCATCATTACCCCCATCCATTACCCCCTGAACCCCCATCATTACCCCTTGAACCCCCATCATTACCCCCATCCATTACCCCCCTGAACCCCCATCCATTACCCCTTGATCCACATCCATTACCCCCTGGACCCCCATCATTACCCCCATACATTACCCCCTGAACCCCCATCATTACCCCCTGAACCACAATCATTACCCCCTGAACCCCCATCATTACCCCCTGAACCCCATCATTACCCCTATCCATTAACCCCCTGCACCCCGTCCATTACCCCCCTGAATGTCCATTACCCCCATCATTACCCCCCTGAATCCACATCATTACCCCCATCCATTACTCCCAGAACCCCCGTCCATTATCCCCCTTATCCCCCATCATTACCCCCATCTATTACCCCCCTGAACCCCATCCATTACCCCCCTGAACCCCCATCATTACCCCATGATCCCCATCATTATCCTCCTGAACCCCCATCATTACCCCCATCATTACCCCTGAACCCCCAACATTACCCCCATCGGTGCCCCCCTGAACCCCGATCCATTACTGCCATCATTACCTCCCTGAACCCCCATCCATTACCCCATGATCCCCATCATTATCCCCATCCAATACCCCTGAACCCTCATCATTACCCCCTGAACCCCCACCATTACCCCCATCCATTACCCCCCTGAACCCCCATCATTACCTCCCTGAACACCGACCATTACCCCCATCCATTACCCCCTGAACCTCCATCATTACCCCCCTGAACCCCCATCATTACCCCCTGAACCCCCATCCATTACCCCATGATCCCTATCATTATCCCCATTCTTACCCCCTGAACCCCCATCATTACCCCCCTGAACCTCCACCATTACCCCCATCCATTACCCCCTGAACCCCCATCATTGCCCCCATCCATTATCCCTCTAAACCCCATCCATTACCCCATGATCCCCATCATTATCCCCATCCAATACCCCTGAACCCTCATCATTACCCCCCTGAACCCCCACTATTACCCCCATCCATTACCCCCCTGAACCCCCATCATTTTCTCCCTGAACCCCCACCATTACCCCCATCCATTACCCCCCTGAACCTCCATCATTACCCCCCTGAACCCCCATTATTACCCCCGAACCCCCATCCATTACCCCATGATCCCTATCATTATCCCCATTCTTACCCCCCTGCACCCCGTCCATTACACCCTGAATGTCCATTACCCCCATCATTACCCCCTGAATCTCAATCATTACCCCCATCCATTACACCCCGAACCCCCGTCCATTACCCCCTGAACCCCCATCATTACCCCCATCTATTACCCCCCTGAACCCCATCCATTACCCCCCTGAACCCCCATCATTACCCCATGATCCCCATCATTATCCCCCTGACCCCCCCATCATTACCCCCATCATTACCCCCTGAACCCCCATCATTACCCTGATCGGTGCCCCCCTGAACCCCGATCCATTACTGCCATCATTACCTCCCTGAACCCCCATCCATTACCCCATGATCCCCATCATTATCCCCATCCAATACCCCTGAACCCCCATCATTACCTCCCTGAACCCCCACCATTACCCCCATCCATTACCCCCCTGAACCTCCATCATTACCCCCCTGAACCCCCATCATTACCCCCTGAACCCCCATCCATTACCCCATGATCCCTATCATTATCCCCATTCTTACCCCCTGAACCCCCATCATTACCCCCCTGAACCTCCACCATTACCCCCATCCATTACCCCTCTGAACCCCCATCATTGCCCCCCATCCATTATCCCTCTGAACCCCATCCATTACCCCATGATCCCCATCATTATCCCCATCCAATCCCCCTGAACCCTCATCATTACCCCCTGAACCCCCACCATTACCCCCATCCATTACCCCCTGAACCCCCATCATTACCTCCCTGAACCCCTACCATTACCCCCATCCATTACCCCCCTGAACCTCCATCATTACCCACCTGAACCCCCATTATTACCCCCGAACCCCCATCCATTACCCCATGATCCCTATCATTATCCCCATTCTTACCCCCCTGCACCCTGTCCATTACCCCCTGAATGTCCATTACCCCCATCATTACCCCCCTGAATCCCAATCATTACCCCCATCCATTACTCCCCGAACCCCCGTCCATTACCCCCCTGAACCCCCATCATTACCCCCATCTATTACCCCCTGAACCCCATCCATTACCCCCCTGAACCCCATCATTACCCCATGATCCCCCATCATTATCCCCCTGACCCCCCATCATTACCCACATCATTACCCCCTGAACCCCCATCATTACCCTCATCGTTGCCCCCCTTAACCCCGATCCATTACTGCCATCATTACCTCCCTGAACCCCCATCCATTACCCCATGATCCCCATCATTATCCCCCATCCAATACCCCTGAACCCTCATCATTACCCCCCTGAACCCCCACCATTACCCCCATCCATTACCCCCCTGAACCCCCATCATTACCTCCCTGAACCCCCACCATTACCCCCATTCATTACCCCCTGAACCTCCATCATTACCCCCCCTGAACCCCCATCATTACCCCCTGAACCCCCATCCATTACCCCCATGATGCCTATCATTATCCCCATTCTGACCCCCTGAACCCCCATCATTACCCCCCTGAACCTCCACCATTACCCCCATCCATTACCCCTCTGAACCCCCATCGGTGCCCCCCCTGAACCCCGATCCATTACTGCCATCATTACCTCCCCGAACCCCCCATCCATTACCCCATGATCCCCATCATTATCCCCATCCAATACCCCTGAACCCTCATCATTACCCCCTGAACCCCCACCATTACCCCCATCCATTACCCCCCTGAACCCCCATCATTACCTCCCTGAACCCCCACCATTACCCCCATCCATTACCCCCCTGAACCTCCAAATTACCCCCTGAACCCCCATCATTACCCCCTGAACCCCCATCCATTACCCCATGATCCCTATCATTATCCCCATTCTTACCCCCTGAACCCCCATCATTACCACCCTGAACCTCCACCATTACCCCCATCAATTACCCCCCTGAACCCCCATCATTGCCCCCATCCATTATCCCTCTGAACCCCATCCATTACCCCATGATCCCCATCATTATTCCCATCCAATCCCCCTGAACCCTCATCATTACCCCCCTGAACCCCCACCATTACCCCCATCCATTACCCCCCTGAACCCCCATCATTACCTCCCTGAACCCCCACCATTACCCCCATTCATTACCCCCTGAACCTCCATCATTACCCCCCTGAACCCCCATCATTACCCCCTGAACCCCCATCCATTACCCCATGATGCCTATCATTATCCCCATTCTGACCCCCTGAACCCCCATCATTACCCCCCTGAACCTCCACCATTACCCCCATCCATTACCCCTCTGAACCCCCATCATTACCCCCATCGGTGCCCCCCTGAACCCCGATCCATTACTGCCATCATTACCTCCCCGAACCCCCATCCATTACCCCATGATCCCCATCATTATCCCCATCCAATACCCCTGAACCCTCATCATTAACCCCTGAACCCCCACCATTACCCCCATCCATTACCCCCCTGAACCCCCCATCATTACCCCTCCCTGAACCCCCCACCATTACCCCCATCCATTACCCCCCCTGAACCTCCAAATTACCCCCTGAACCCCCATCATTACCCCCTGAACCCCCATCCATTACCCCATGATCCCTATCATTATCCCCATTCTTACCCCCTGAACCCCCATCATTACCACCCTGAACCTCCACCATTACCCCCATCAATTACCCCCCCTGAACCCCCATCATTGCCCCCATCCATTATCCCTCTGAACCCCATCCATTACCCCCATGATCCCCATCATTATTCCCATCCAATCCCCCTGAACCCTCATCATTACCCCCCTGAACCCCCACCATTACCCCCATCCATTACCCCCCTGAACCCCCATCATTACCTCCCTGAACCCCCCACCATTACCCCCATCCATTACCCCCTGAACCCCCATCATTACCTCCCTGAACCCCCACCATTACCCCCATCCATTACCCCCCTGAACCTCCATCATTACCCACCTGAACCCCCATTATTACCCCCGAACCCCCATCCATTACCCCATGATCCCTATCATTATCCCCATTCTTACCCCCCTGCACCCCGTCCATTACCCCCTGAATGTCCATTACCCCCATCATTACCCCCCTGAATCCCAATCATTACCCCCATCCATTACTCCCCGAACCCCCGTCCATTACCCCCCTGAACCCCCATCATTACCCCCATCTATTACCCCCTGAACCCCATCCATTACCCCCCTGAACCCCATCATTACCCCATGATCCCCCATCATTATCCCCCTGACCCCCCATCATTACCCACATCATTACCCCCTGAACCCCCATCATTACCCTCATCGTTGCCCCCTTAACCCCGATCCATTACTGCCATCATTACCTCCCTGATCCCCCATCCATTACCCCACGATCCCTATCATTATCCCCATTCTGACCCCCTGAACCCCCATCATTACCCCCCTGAACCTCCACCATTACCCCCATCCATTACCCCTCTGAACCCCCATCATTACCCCCATCGGTGCCCCCCTGAACCCCGATCCATTACTGCCATCATTACCTCCCCGAACCCCCATCCATTACCCCATGATCCCCATCATTATCCCCATCCAATACCCCTGAACCCTCATCATTACCCCCTGAACCCCCACCATTACCCCCATCCATTACCCCCCTGAACCCCCATCATTACCTCCCTGAACCCCCACCATTACCCCCCATCCATTACCCCCCTGAACCTCCAAATTACCCCCTGAACCCCCATCATTACCCCCTGAACCCCCATCCATTACCCCATGATCCCTATCATTATCCCCATTCTTACCCCCTGAACCCCCATCATTACCACCCTGAACCTCCACCATTACCCCCATCCATTACCCCCCTGAACCCCCATCATTGCCCCCCATCCATTATCCCTCTGAACCCCATCCATTACCCCATGATCCCCATCATTATTCCCATCCAATCCCCCTGAACCCTCATCATTACCCCCCTGAACCCCCACCATTACCCCCCATCCATTACCCCCCTGAACCCCCATCATTACCTCCCAGAACCCCCACCATTACCCCCATCCATTACCCCCCTGAGCCTCCATCATTACCCCCCTGAACCCCCATCATTACCCCCGAACCCCCATCCATTACCCCATGATCCCTATCATTATCCCCATTCTTACCCCCCTGCACCCCGTCCATTACCCCCTGAATGTCCATTACCCCCATCATTACCCCCCTGAATCCCCATCATTACCCCCATCCTTTACTCCCCGAACTCCCGTCCATTACCCCCCTGAACCCCCATCATTACCCCCATCTATTACCTCCCTGAACCCCATCCATTACCCCCCTGAACACCCATCATTACCCCATGATCCCCATCATTATCCCCCAGACCCCCCATCATTACCCCCATCATTACCCCCTGAACCCCCATCATTACCCTCATCGTTGCCCCCTGAACCCCGATCCATTACTGCCATCATTACCTCCCTGAACCCCCATCCATTACCCCATGATCCCCATCATTATCCCCATCCAATACTCCTGAACCCTCATCATTACCCCCTGAACCCCCACCATTACCCCCATCCATTACCCCCCTGAACCCCCATCATTACCTCCCTGAACCCCCACCATTACTCCCATCCATTACCCCCCCTGAACCTCCATCATTACCCCCCTGAACCCCCATCATTACCCCCTGAACCCCCATCCATTACCCCATGATCCCTATCATTATC
>JANJGN010004642.1:0-31436 GCA_026770705.1 Isurus oxyrinchus
ACACCCACGGCGCTGTTAGGGAGGGATTTCCAGGATTTTGTACCTGTGGTGTAGGTACACCCACAGTGCTGTTAGGGAGGGAGTTCCAGGATTTTGTCACTGTGGTGTAGGTACACCCACAGTGCTGTTAGGGAGGGAGTTCCAGGATTTTGTCCCTCTGGTGTAGGTACACCCACGGTGCTGTTAGGGAGTGAGTTCCAGGATTTTGCTCCTGTGGTGTAGGTACACCCACAGCGCTGTTAGGGAGGGAGTTCCAGTATTTTGTCCCTGTGGTGTAGGTACACCCACGGCGCTGTTAGGGAGGGAGTTCCAGGATTTTGTCCCCTGTGGTGTAGGAACACCCACGGCGCTGTAAGGGAGGGAGTTCCAGGATTTTGTCCGTGTGGTGTAGGTACACCCACAGTGCTGTTAGGGAGGGAGTTCCAGGATATTGTCCCTGTGGTGTAGATGCACCCACAGCGCTGTTAGGGAGGGAGTTCCAGGATTTTGTCCCTGTGGTGTAGGTACACCCACAGCGCTGTTAGGGAGGGAGTTCCAGGATTTTATCCCCTGTGGTGTAGGTACACCCACGGTGCTGTTAGGGAGGGAGTTCCAGGATTTTGTCCCTGTGGTGTAGGTACACCCACAGCGCTGTTAGGGAGGGAGTTCCAGGATTTTGTCCCATGTGGTGTAGGTACACCCACAGCGCTGTTAGGGAGGGAGTTCCAGGATTTTGTCCCTGTGGTGTAGGTACACCCACAGCGCTGTTAGGGAGGGAGTTCCAGGATTTTGTCCCTTGTGGTGTAGGTACACCCACAGCGCTGTTTGGGAGGGAGTTCCAGGATTTTGTCCCATGTGGTGTAGGTACACCCACAGTGCTGTTTGGGAGGGAGTTCCAGGATTTTGTCCCCTGTGGTGTAGGTAGACCCACAGTGCTGTTAGGGAGGGAGTTCCAGGATTTTGTCCCCTGTGTGGTGTAGGTACACCCACAGCGCTGTTAGGGAGGGAGTTCCAGGATTTTGTCTCTGTGGTGTAGGTACACCCACAGTGCTGTTAGGAAGGGAGTTCCAGGATTTTGTCCCTGTGGTGTAGGTACACCCCCAGGGCTGTTAGGGAGGGAGTTCCAGGATTTTGTCCCTGTGGTGTAGGTACACCCACAGCGCTGTTAGGGATGGAGTTCCAGGATTTTGTCCCTGTGGTGTAGGTACACCCACGGTGCTGTTAGGGAGGAAGTTCCTGGATTTTGTCCCCTGTGGTGTAGGTACACCCACAGCGCTGTTAGGGAGGGAGTTCCAGGATTTTGTCCCTGTGCTGTAGGTACACCCACAGCGCTGTTAGGGAGGGAGTTCCAGGATTTTGTCCCTGTGGTGTAGGTACACCCACAGTGCTGTTAGGGAGGGAGTTCCAGGATTTTGTCCCTGTGGTGTAGGTAACCCACAGTGCTGTTAGGGAGGGAGTTCCAGGATTTTGTCCCTGTGGTGTAGGTACACCCACAGCGCTGTTAGGGAGGGGAGTTCCAGGAGTTTGTCCGTGTGGTGTAGGTACACCCACAGTGCTGTTAGGGAGGGAGTTCCAGGATTTTGTCCCTGTGGTGTAGGTACACCCATGGCGCTGTTAGGGAGGAAGTTCCAGGATTTTGTCCCCTGTGGTGTAGGTACACCCACAGCGCTGTTAGGGAGGGAGATCCAGGATTTTGTCCCTGTGACAGTGAAGGAGCGGCCGATATATTTCCAAGTTGGGATGGTGAGGGGCTCGGAGGGGAATTTGGGTGGTGGAGGATGGGGCGATGCATTGGGGAGAGGGGTGGGCATTGTGTGGGGGGGTGTAGCATGGCTGTTACTCGCTAGATCTTTATTTGTCTTTAGTCAGCAAGGTTGAATCAACCACATCTCTGTTGGATGGGAGTCTTGTAGCCACAGTATTTACATGGCTGGGTCCCCAGTTCAGTTTCTGGTCAATGGTGACCCCCAGGATGTAGATAGTGGGGGATTCAGTGATGGTGATGCCATTGAACATCAAGGGGGCGATGGTTGGATTCTCTCTTGTTGGAGATGGTTACTGCCTGACACTTGTGTGTGGCGTGAATGTTACTTGCCACTTGTCAGCCCCGAGCCTGGATATTGTCCAGGTCTTGCTGCATTTGGACACGGGGCTGCTTCAGTATCTGAGGAGTTGTGAATGGTGCTGAACATTGTGCAACCATCAGCGAACATCCCCACTCCTGACCTTATGATGGAAGGAAGGTCATGGATGAAGCAGCTGAAGATGGTTGGGCCGAGGACACTCACCCTGAGGAACTCCTGCAGTGATGTCCTGGAGCTGAGATGACTGACCTCCAACAACCACACAACCATCTTCCTTTGTGCTGGGTATGACTCCAACCAGCGGAGAGTTTTCCCCCCTGATTCCCATTGACTCCAGTGTTGCCAGGGCCCCTTGATGCCACACTCGGTCAAATGCTGCCTCGATGTCAGGGGCAGTCACTCCCCCCTCACGGCGGTCACCCTCACCTCAGGAGGTTGGTCACCAGTGAAACGTCTATTAAATGTCTGGCGGCTGGATTTGGAAAAGGCAGGCGACGGACAGTTAGCAAGGTGAGAGGCAAAGAGAGAAGAAGCCAATAGGCAGAGAGTTGGCGATTCTTTTCCCTCCTCGAGTCTCTTAATAAATCAACTCTGATCAAAGAGAGACCGTGTACCCTTGAAGGGATTTGTTCCTTGCACATAAACCGGGGCAGGCTCGATTGCCAGAGACGGAACACTTCAGTTAACAGATTGTCACCACCCTTTGAGAGTGGAGGCAGCGGGCTGGCTCCGCTAGGGGATACTGTGGAACGCCTGACCCTTTAGCAGCTGTGGATCTGGCAGCGAGCGGATCAGTCTCGATTACTGATGGTTCACAACCTCCAACACATTTTTATCAAGATTGCAGGTCTGTTGTATTAATATTGCACATACTTTTGGACCAAATGGCAAATATGGTGACTTGTAGGTAACAAGTAGGAGAGCAATGAAATCCTACTGGACAACAATGCTTTACAGAGATTTTTCTCACTCTTTTATACCGGATGTGGTTGTTCCCAGCATTTATTGCCCCATCCCTAATTGCCCCCTTGAGAAGGTGGTGGGGTGAGCTGCCTTCTTGACCCGCTGCAGTCCCGTGTGGTGTAGGTACACCCACGGCGCTGTTAGGGAGGGAGTTCCAGGATATTGTCCCCTGTGGTGCAGGTACACCCACGGCGCTGTTAGAGAGGGAGTTCCAGGATTTTGTCCCCTGTGGTGTAGGTACACCCACGGCGCTGTTAGGGAGGGAGTTCCAGGATTTTGTCCCTTTGGTGTAGGTACACCCACAGTGCTGTTAGGGAGGGAATTCCAGGATTTTGTCCCTGTGGTGTTGGTACACCCACGGCGCTGTTAGGGAGGGAGTTCCAGGATTTTGTCCCTGTGGTGTAGGTACACCCACAGTGCTGTTAGGGAGGGAGTTCCAGGATTTTGTCCCTTTGGTGTAGGTACACCCACAGTGCTGTTAGGGAGGGAATTCCAGGATTTTGTCCGTGTGGTGTAGGTACACCCACAGCGCTGTTAGGGAGGGAGTTCCAGGATTTTGTCCCCTGTGGTGTAGGTACACCCACAGTGCTGTTAGGGAGGGAGTTCCAGGATTTTGTCCCTTTGGTGTAGGTACACCCACAGTGCTGTTAGGGAGGGAATTCCAGGATTTTGTCCCTGTGGTGTTGGTACACCCACGGCGCTGTTAGGGAGGGAGTTCCAGGATTTTGTCCCCTGTGGTGTAGGTACACCCACGGCGCTGTTAGAGATGGAGTTCCAGGATTTTGTCCCCTGTGGTGTAGGTACACCCACGGCGCTGTTAGGGATGGGAGTTCCAGGATTTTGTCCCCCTGTGGTGTAGGTACACCCACAGTGCTGTTAGGGAGGGAGTTCCAGGATTTTGTCCCTGTGGTGTAGGTACACCCACAGTGCTGTTAGGGAGGGAGTTCCAGGATTTTGTCCCTGTGGTGTAGGTACACCCAGGGCGCTGTTAGGGAGGAAGTTCCAGGATTTTGTCCCCCTGTGGTGTAGGTACACCCACGGCGCTGTTAGGGAGGGAGTTCCAGGATTTTGTCCCTGTGGTGTAGGTACACCCACAGCGCTGTTAGGGAGGGAGTTCCAGGATTTTGTCCCTGTGGTGTAGGTACACCCATATGCGCCGTTAGGGAGGGAGTTCCAGGATTTTGTCCCCTATGGTGTAGGTACACCCACAGTGCTGTTAGGGAGGGAGTTCCAGGGTTTTGTCCCCTGTGGTGTAGGTACACCCACAGCGCTGTTAGGGAGGGAGTTCCAGGATTTTGCCCCTGTGGTGTAGGTACACCCACAGTGCTGTTAGGGAGGGAGTTCCAGGATTTTGTCCCCTGTAGTGTAGGTACACCCACAGTGCTGTTAGGGAGGGAGTTCCAGGATTTTGTCCCTGTGGTGTAGGTACACCCACACCGCTGTTAGGGAGGGAGTTCCAGGATTTTGTCCCTGTGGTGTAGGTACACCCACAGCGCTGTTAGGGAGGGAGTTCCAGGATTTTGACCCGTGTGGTGTAGGTACACCCACAGTGCTGTTAGGGAGGGAGTTCCAGGATTTTGTCCCTGTGGTGTAGGTAAACCCAGGGCGCTCTTAGTGAGGGGTTTTCCAGGATTTTGTCCCTGTGGTGTAGGTACACCCACAGCGCTGTTAGGGAGGGAGTTCCAGGATTTTGTCCCCTGTGGTGTAGGTACACCCACAGTGCTGTTAGGGAGGGAGTTCCAGCATTTTGTCCCCTGTGGTGTAGGTACACCCACAGTGCTGTTAGGGAGGGAGTTCCAGGATTTTGTCCCCTGTGGTGCAGGTACACCCACAGCGCTGTTAGGGAGGGAGATCCAGGATTTCGTCCCCAGTGTGGTGTAGGTACACCCACAGTGCTGTTAGGGAGGGAGTTCCAGGATGTTGTCCCTGTGGTGTAGGTACACCCACGGCGCTGTTAGGCAGGGAGATCCAGGATTTTGTCCCCAGTGTGATGTAGGTACACCCACAGTGCTGTTAGGGAGGGAGTTCCAGGATTTTGTCCCTGTAGTGTAGGTACACCCACAGCGCTGTAAGGGAGGGAGTTCCAGGATTTTGTCCCTGTGGTGTAGGTACACCCACGGCGCTGTTAGGGAGGGAGTTCCAGGATTTTGTCCCTGTGGTGTAGGTACACCCACGGCGCTGTTAGGGAGGGAGTTCCAGGATTTTGTCCCTGTGGTGTAGGTACACCCACGGCGCTGTTAGGGAGGGAGTTCCAGGATTTTGTCCCTGTGGTGTAGGTACACCCACGGCGCTGTTAGGGAGGGAGTTCCAGGATTTTGTCCGTGTGGTGTAGGTACACCCACAGTGCTGTTAGGGAGGGAGTTCCAGGATTTTGTCCCTGTGGTGTAGGTACACCCACAGCGCTGTTCGGGGAGGGAGTTCAAGGATTTTGTCCCCTGTTTTGTAGGTACTCCCAAGCGCTGTTAGGGAGGGAGTTCCAGGATTTTGTCCCTGTGGTGTAGGTACTCCCAAGCGCTGTTAGGGAGGGAGTTCCAGGATTTTGTCCTTGTGGTGTAGGTACACCCACAGCGCTGTTAGGGAGGGAGTTCCAGGATTTTGTCCCCAGTGGTGTAGGTACACCTACTGTGCTGTTAGGGAGGGAGTTCCAGGATTTTGTCCCTGTGGTGTAGGTACTCCCAAGAGTTGTTAGGGAGGGAGTTCCAGGATTTTGTCCCCTGTGGTGCAGGTACTCCCAAGCGCTGTTAGGGAGGGAGTTCCAGGATTTTGTCCCTGTGGTGTAGGTACACCCACAGCGCTGTTAGGGAGGGAGTTCCAGGATTTTGTCCGTGTGGTGTAGGTACACCCACGGCGCTGTTAGGGAGGGAGTTCCAGGATTTTGTCCCTGTGGTGTAGGTACACCCACAATGCTGTTAGGGAGGGAGTTCCAGGATTTTGTCCCATGTGGTGTAGGTACACCCACAGCGCTGTTAGGGAGGGAGTTCCAGGATTTTGTCCCTGTGGTGTAGGTACACCGACAGCGCTGTTAGGGAGGGAGTTCCAGGATTTTGTCCCCTGTGGTGTAGGTACACCCACAGCGCTGTTAGGGAGGGACTTCCAGGATTTTGTTCCCTGTGGTGTACGTACACCCACAGTGCTGTTAGGGAGGGAGTTCCAGGATTTTGTCCGTGTGGTGTAGGTACACCCACAGTGCTGTTACGGAGGGAGTTCCAGGATTTTGTCCCTGTGGTGTAGGTACACCCACAGTGCTGTTAGGGAGGGAGTTCCAGGATTTTGTCCGTGTGGTGTAGGTACACCCACAGTGCTGTTACGGAGGGAGTTCCAGGATTTTGTCCCTGTGGTGTAGGTACACCCACAGCGCTGTTAGGGAGGGAGTTCCAGGATTTTGTCCCTGTGGTGTAGGTACACCCACAGCGCTGTTAGGGAGGGAGTTCCAGGATTTTGTCTCTGTGGTGTAGGCACACCCACAGCGCTGTAAGGGAGGGAGTTCCAGGATTTTGTCCCTTTGGTGTAGGTACAACCACCGCGCTCTTAGTGAGGGTTTTCCAGGATTTTGTCCCTGTGGTGTAGGTACACCCACAGCGCTCTTAGGGAGGGAGTTCCAGGATTTTGTCCCCTGTGGTGTAGGTACACCCACAGCGCTGTTAGGGAGGGAGTTCCAGGATTTTGTCCCTGTGGTGTAGGTACACCCAGAGCGCTCTAAGGGAGGGAGTTCCAGGATTTTGTCCCCTGTGGTGTAGGTACACCCACAGCTCTGTTAGGGAGGGAGTTCCAGGATTTTGTCCCTGTGGTGTAGGTACACCCACAGCGCTGTTACGGAGGGAGTTCCAGGATTTTGTCCCTGTGGTGTAGGTACACCCACAGTGCTGTTAGGGAGGGAGTTCCAGGATTTTGTCCCTGTGGTGTAGGTACACCCACAGTGCTGTTAGGGAGGGAGTTCCAGGATTTTGTCCCCTTTGGTGTAGGTACACCCACAGTGCTGTTAGGGAGGGAGTTCCAGGATTTTATCCCCTGTGGTGTAGGTACACCCACAGTGCTGTTAGGGAGGGAATTCCAGGATTTTGCCCCTGTGGTGTAGGTACACCCACGGTGCTGTTAGGCAGGGAGTTCCAGGATTTTGTCACCTGTGGTGTAGGTACACCCACCGCGCTGTTAGGGAAGGAGTTCCAGGATTTTGTCCCCTGTGGTGTAGGTACACCCACAGTGCTGTTAGGGAGGGAGTTCCAGGATTTTGTCACCAGTTTGGTGAAGGTACACCCACGGCGCTGTTAGGGAGGGAGTTCCAGGATGTTGTCCCTGTGGTGCAGGTACACCCACAGCGCTGTTAGGGAGGGAGATCCAGGATTTTGTCCCCAGTGTGATGTAGGTACACCCACGGCGCTGTTAGGGAGGGAGTTCCAGGATTTTGTCCCCTGTGGTGTAGGTACACCCACGGCGCTGTTAGGGAGGGAGTCCCCGGATTTTGTCCCCTGTGGTGTAGGTACACCCACGGCGCTGTTAGGGAGGGAGTTCCAGGATTTTGTCCCTGTAGTGTAGGTACACCCACGGCACTGTTAGGGAGGGAGTTCCAGGATTTTGTCCCTGTGGTGTAGGTACACCCACAGTGCTGTTAGGGAGGGAGTTCCAGGATTTTGTCCCTGTCGTGTAGGTACACCCACGGCGCTGTTAGGGAGGGAGTTCCAGGATTTTGTCCCTGTGGTGTAGGTACACCCACAGTGCTGTTAGGGAGGGAGTTCCAGGATTTTGTCCCTGTGGTGTAGGTACACCCACGGTGCTGTTAGGGAGGGAGTCCAAGGATTTTGTCCCTGTGGTGTAGGTACACCCACAGCGCTGTTAGGGAGGGAGTTCCAGGATTTTGTCCCTGTGGTGTAGGTACACCCACAGCGCTGTTAGGGAGGGAGTTCCAGGTTTTTGTCCCCGGTTGTGTAGGTACACCCACAGTGCTGTTAGGGAGAGAGTTTCAGGATTTTGTCTGTGTGGTGTAGGTACACCCTCAGTGCTGTTAGGGAGGGAGTTCCAGGATTTTGTCCCTGTGGTGTAGGTACACCCACAGTGCTGTTAGGGAGGGAGTTCCAGGATTTTGTCCCTGTGGTGTAGGTACACCCACAGTGCTGTTAGGGAGGGAGTTCCAGGATTTTGTCCGTGTGGTGTAGGTACACCCACAGTGCTGTTAGGGAGGGAGTTCCAGGATTTTGTCCCTGTGGTGTAGGTACACCCACAGTGCTGTTAGGGAGGGAGTTCCAGGATTTTGTCCCTGTGGTGTAGGTACACCCACAGCGCTGTTAGGGAGGGAGTTCCAGGAATTTGTCCCTGTGGTGTAGGTACACCCACGGCGCTGTTAGGGAGGGAGTTCCAGGATTTTGTCCCTGTGGTGTAGGTACACCCACGGCGCTGTTAGGGAGGGAGTTCCAGGATTTTGTCCCTGTGGTGTAGGTACACCCACAGCGCTGTTAGGGAGGGAGTTCCAGGATTTTGTCCCTGTGGTGTAGGTACACCCACAGCGCTGTTAGGGAGGGAGTTCCAGGATTTTGTTCCCTGTGGTGTAGGTACACCCACAGTGCTGTTAGGGAGGGAGTTCCAGGATTTTGTCCGTGTGGTGTAGGTACACCCACAGTGCTGTTAGGGAGGGAGTTCCAGGATTTTGTCCCTGTGGTGTAGGTACACCCACGGTGCTGTTAGGGAGGGTGTCCCAGGATTTTGTCCCTGTGGTGTAGGTACACCCACAGCGCTGTTAGGGAGGGAGTTCCAGGATTTTGTCCCTGTGGTGTAGGTACACCCACAGCGCTGTTAGGGAGGGAGTTCCAGGATTTTGTCCCTGTGGTGTAGGTACACCCACGGCGCTGTTAGGGAGGGAGTTCCAGGTTTTTGTCCCCGGTGGTGTAGGTACACCCACGGTGCTGTTAGGGAGAGAGTTTCAGGATTTTGTCCCTGTGGTGTAGGTACACCCACAGCGCTGTTAGGGAGGGAGTTCCAGGATTTTGTCCCTGTGGTGTAGGTACACCCACAGCGCTGTTAGGGAGGGAGTTCCAGGATTTTGTCCCTGTGGTGTAGGTACACCCACAGTGCTGTTAGGGAGGGAGTTCCAGGATTTTGTCCCGTGTGGTGTAGGTACACCCACAGCGCTGTTAGGGAGGGAGTTCCAGGATTTTGACCCAGCGACAGTGAAGGAGCGGCCGATATATTTCCAAGTTGGGATGGTGAGGGGCTCGGAGGGGAATTTGGGTGGTGGAGGATGGGGCGATGCATTGGGGGGAGGGGTGGGCATTGTGTGGGGGGGGTGTAGCATGGCTGTTACTCGCTAGATCTTTATTTGTCTTTAGTCAGCAAGGTTGAATCAACCACATCTCTGTTAGATGGGAGTCTTGTAGCCACAGTATTTATATGGCGGGGACCCCAGTTCAGTTTCTGGTCAATGGGAACCCCCAGGATGTAGATAGTGGGGGATTCAGTGATGGTGATGCCATTGAACATCAAGGGGGCGATGGTTGGATTCGCTCTTGTTGGAGATGGTTACTGCCTGACACTTGTGTGTGGGGTGTGAATGTTACTGGCCACTTGTCAGCCCCGAGCCTGGATAATGTCCAGGTCTTGCTGCATTTGGACACGGGGCTGCTTCAGTATCTGAGGAGTTGTGAATGGTGCTGAACATTGTGCAACCATCAGCGAACATCCCCACTCCTGACCTTATGATGGAAGGAAGGTCATTGATGAAGCGGCTGAAGATGGTTGGGCCGAGGACACTCACCCTGAGGAACTCCTGCAGTGATGTCCTGGAGCTGAGATGACTGACCTCCAACAACCACACAACCATCTTCCTTTGTGCTGGGTATGACTCCAACCAGCGGAGAGTTTCCCCCCCTGATTCCCATTGACTCCAGTGTTGCCAGGGCTCCTTGATGCCACACTCGGTCAAATGCTGCCTCGATGTCAGGGGCAGTCACTCCCCCCTCACGGCGGTCACCCTCACCTCAGGAGGTTGGTCACCAGTGAAACGTCTATTAAATGTCTGGCGGCTGGATTTGGAAAAGGCAGGCGACGGACAGTTAGCAAGGTGAGAGGCAAAGAGAGAAGAAGCCAATAGGCAGAGAGTTGGCGATTCTTTTCCCTCCTCGAGTCTCTTAATAAATCAACTCTGATCAAAGAGAGACCGTGTACCCTTGAAGGGATTTGTTCCTTGCACATAAACCGGGGCAGGCTCGATTGCCAGAGACGGAACACTTCAGTTAACAGATTGTCACCACCCTTTGAGAGTGGAGGCAGCGGGCTGGCTCCGCTAGGGGATACTGTGGAACGCCTGACCCTTTAGCAGCTGTGGATCTGGCAGCGAGCGGATCAGTCTCGATTACTGATGGTTCACAACCTCCAACACATTTTTATCAAGATTGCAGGTCTGTTGTATTAATATTGCACATACTTTTGGACCAAATGGCAAATATGGTGACTTGTAGGTAACAAGTAGGAGAGCAATGAAATCCGACTGGACACCAATGCTTTACAGAGAGATTTTTCTAACTGTTTTTTACCGCATGTGGTTGTTCCCAGCATTTATTGCCCCATCCCTAATTGCCCCCTAGAGAAGGTGGTGGGGGGAGCTGCCTTCTAGACCCGCTGCAGTCCCGTGTGGCGTAGGTACATCCACTGTGCTGTTAGGGAGGGAGTTCCAGGATTTTGTCCCTGTGGTGTAGGTACACCCACGGCGCTGTTAGGGAGGGAGTTCCAGGATTTTGTCCCTGTGGTGTAGGTACACCCACAGTGCTGTTAGGGAGGGAGTTCCAGGGTTTTGTCCCCTGTGGTGTAGGTACACCCACAGCGCTGTTAGGGAGGGAGTACCAGGATTTTGTCCCCTGTGGTGTAGGTACACCCACAGTGCTGTTAGGGAGGGAGTTCCAGGATTTTGTCCCCTGTGGTGTAGGTACACCCACGGCGCTGTTAGGGAGGGAGTTCCAGGATTTTGTCCCCTGTGGTGTAGGTACACCCACAGTGCTGTTAGGGAGGGAGATCCAGGATTTTGTCCACTGTGGTGTAGGTACACCCACAGTGCTGTTAGGGAGGGAGTTCCAGGATTTTGTCCCCTGTGGTGTAGGTACACCCACGGCGCTGTTAGGGAGGGAGTTCCAGGATTTTGTCCCTTTGGTGTAGGTACACCCACAGCGCTGTTAGGGAGGGAGTTACACGATTTTGTCCCTGTGGTGTAGGTACACCCACGGCGCTGTAAGGGAGGGAGTTACAGGATTTTGTCCCTGTGGTGTAGGTACACCCACAGCGCTGTTAGGGAGGGAGTTCCAGGATTTTGTACCCTGTGGTGTAGGTACACCCTCAGTGCTGTAAGGGAGGGAGTTCCAGGATTTTGTCCCCTGTGGTGTAGGTACATCCACAGCGCTGTTAGGGAGGGAGTTCCAGGATTTTGTCCCTGTGGTGTAGGTACACCCACAGCGCTGTTAGGGAGGGAGTTCCAGGATTTTGTACCTGTGGTGTAGGTACACCCACAGTGCTGTTAGGGAGGGAGTTCCAGGATTTTGTGCCTGTGGTGTAGGTACACCCACAGTGCTGTTAGGGAGGGAGTTCCAGGATTTTGTCCCTGTGGTGTAGGTACACCCACAGCGCTGTTAGGGAGGGAGTTCCAGGATTTTGTCCCTATGGTGTAGGTACACCCACAGTGCTGTTAGGGAGGGAGTTCCAGGATTTTGTCCCTGTGGTGTAGGTACACCCACAGTGCTGTTAGGGAGGGAGTTCCAGGATTTTGTCCCTGTGGTGTAGGTACACCCACGGCGCTGTTAGGGAGGGAGTTCCAGGATTTTGTCCCTGTGGTGTAGGTACACCCACAGTGCTGTTAGGGAGGGAGTTCCAGGGTTTTGTCCCCTGTGGTGTAGGTACACCCACAGCGCTGTTAGGGAGGGAGTACCAGGATTTTGTCCCCTGTGGTGTAGGTACACCCACAGTGCTGTTAGGGAGGGAGTTCCAGGATTTTGTCCCCTGTGGTGTAGGTACACCCACGGCGCTGTTAGGGAGGGAGTTCCAGGATTTTGTCCCCTGTGGTGTAGGTACACCCACAGTGCTGTTAGGGAGGGAGATCCAGGATTTTGTCCACTGTGGTGTAGGTACACCCACAGTGCTGTTAGGGAGGGAGTTCCAGGATTTTGTCCCCTGTGGTGTAGGTACACCCACGGCGCTGTTAGGGAGGGAGTTCCAGGATTTTGTCCCTTTGGTGTAGGTACACCCACAGCGCTGTTAGGGAGGGAGTTACACGATTTTGTCCCTGTGGTGTAGGTACACCCACGGCGCTGTAAGGGAGGGAGTTACAGGATTTTGTCCCTGTGGTGTAGGTACACCCACAGCGCTGTTAGGGAGGGAGTTCCAGGATTTTGTACCCTGTGGTGTAGGTACACCCTCAGTGCTGTAAGGGAGGGAGTTCCAGGATTTTGTCCCCTGTGGTGTAGGTACATCCACAGCGCTGTTAGGGAGGGAGTTCCAGGATTTTGTCCCTGTGGTGTAGGTACACCCACAGCGCTGTTAGGGAGGGAGTTCCAGGATTTTGTACCTGTGGTGTAGGTACACCCACAGTGCTGTTAGGGAGGGAGTTCCAGGATTTTGTGCCTGTGGTGTAGGTACACCCACAGTGCTGTTAGGGAGGGAGTTCCAGGATTTTGTCCCTGTGGTGTAGGTACACCCACAGCGCTGTTAGGGAGGGAGTTCCAGGATTTTGTCCCTATGGTGTAGGTACACCCACAGTGCTGTTAGGGAGGGAGTTCCAGGATTTTGTCCCTGTGGTGTAGGTACACCCACAGTGCTGTTAGGGAGGGAGTTCCAGGATTTTGTCCCTGTGGTGTAGGTACACCCACAGTGCTGTTAGGGAGGGAGTTCCAGGATTTTGTCCCTATGGTGTAGGTACACCCACAGTGCTGTTAGGGAGGGAGTTCCAGGATTTTGTCCCGTGTGGTGTAGGTACACCCACAGTGCTGTTAGGGAGGGAGTTCCAGGATTTTGTCCCTGTGGTGTAGGTACACCCACGGCGCTGTTAGGGAGGGAGTTCCAGGATTTTGTCCCCTGTGGTGTAGGTATACCCACGGTGCTGTTAAGGAGGGAGTTCCAGGATTTTGCCGCTGTGGTGTAGGTACACCCACAGCGCTGTTAGGGAGGGAGTTCCAGGATTTTGTCCGCTGTGGTGTAGGTACACCCACAGTGCTGTTAGGGAGGGAGTTCCAGGGTTTTGTCCCCTGTGGTGTAGGTACACCCACAGCGCTGTTAGGGAGGGAGTACCAGGATTTTGTCCCCTGTGGTGTAGGTACACCCACAGTGCTGTTAGGGAGGGAGTTCCAGGAATTTGTCCCCTGTGGTGTAGGTACACCCACAGCGCTGTTAGGGAGGGAGTTCCAGGATTTTGTCCCCTGTGGTGTAGGTACACCCACAGTGCTGTTAGGGAGGGAGATCCAGGATTTTGTCCACTGTGGTGTAGGTACACCCACAGCGCTGTTAGGGAGTGAGTTCCAGGATTTGTCCCTGTGGTGTAGGTACACCCACAGTGCTGTTAGGGAGGGAGTTCCAGGATTTTGTCCCCTGTGGTGTAGGTACACCCACGGCGCTGTTAGGGAGGGAGTTCCAGGATTTTGTCCCTGTGGTGTAGGTACACCCACAGCGCTGTTAGGGAGGGAGTTACAGGATTTTGTCCCTGTGGTGTAGGTACACCCACGGCGCTGTAAGGGAGGGAGTTCCAGGATTTTGTCCCTGTGGTGTAGGTACACCCACAGTGCTGTTAGGGAGGGAGTTCCAGGATTTTGTCCCCTGTGGTGTAGGTACACCCACAGCGCTGTTAGGGAGGGAGTTCCAGGATTTTGTCCCCTGTGGTGTAGGTACACCCACAGTGCTGTTAGGGAGGGAGATCCAGGATTTTGTCCACTGTGGTGTAGGTACACCCACAGCGCTGTTAGGGAGTGAGTTCCAGGATTTTGTCCCTGTGGTGTAGGTACACCCACAGTGCTGTTAGGGAGGGAGTTCCAGGATTTTGTCCCCTGTGGTGTAGGTACACCCACGGCGCTGTTAGGGAGGGAGTTCCAGGATTTTGTCCCTGTGGTGTAGGTACACCCACAGCGCTGTTAGGGAGGGAGTTACAGGATTTTGTCCCTGTGGTGTAGGTACACCCACGGCGCTGTAAGGGAGGGAGTTCCAGGATTTTGTCCCTGTGGTGTAGGTACACCCACAGCGCTGTTAGGGAGGGAGTTCCAGGATTTTGTACCCTGTGGTGTAGGTACACCCACAGTGCTGTAAGGGAGGGAGTTCCAGGATTTTGTCCCCTGTGGTGTAGGTACATCCACAGCGCTGTTAGGGAGGGAGTTCCAGGATTTTGTCCCCTGTGGTGTAGGTACACCCACGGCGCTGTTAGGGAGGGAGTTCCAGGATTATGTCCCTGTGGTGTAGGTACACCCACAGCGCTGTTAGGGAGGGAGTTCCAGGATTTTGTCCGTGTGTTGTAGGTACACCCACAGTGCTGTTAGGGAGGGAGTTCCAGGAATTTGTCCCTGTGGTGTAGGTACACCCACGGCGCTGTTAGCGAGGGAGGTCCAGGATTTTGTCCCCTGTGTGGTGTAGGTACACCCACGGCGCTGTTAGGGAGGGAGTTCTAGGATTTGTCCCTGTGGTGTAGGTACACCGACGGCGCTGTTAGGGAGGGAGTTCCAGGATTTTGTCCCTGTGGTGTAGGTACACCGACGGCGCTGTTAGGGAGGGAGTTCCAGGATTTTGTCCCCTCTGGTGTAGGTACACCCACAGTGCTGTTAGGGAGGGAGTTCCAGGAATTTGTCTCTGTGGTGTAGGTACACCCACAGCGCTGTTAGGGAGGGAGTTCCAGGATTTTGTCCCTGTGGTGTAGGTACACCAACAGTGCTGTTAGGGAGGGAGTTCCAGGATTTTGTCCCTGTGATGTAGGTACACCCACGGTGCTGTTAGGGAGGGAGATCCAGGATTTTGACCCGTGTGGTGTAGGTACACCCACGGCGCTGTTAGGGAGGGAGTTCCAGGATTTTGTCCCTGTGGTGTACGTACACCAACAGTGCTGTTAGGGAGGGAGTTCCAGGATTTTGTCCCTGTGGTGGAGGTACACCCACAGCGCTGTTAGGGAGGGAGTTCCAGGATTTTGTCCCTGTGGTGTAGGTACACCCACAGCGCTGTTAGGGAGGGAGTTCCAGGATTTTGTCCCTGTGGTGTATGTACACCCACGTCGCTGTTAGGGAGGGAGTTCCAGGATTTTGTCCCCTGTGGTGTAGGTACTCCCACAGCGCTGTTAGGGAGGGAGTTCCAGGATTTTGTCCCTGTGGTGTAGGTACACCCACGGCGCTGTTAGGGAGGGAGTTCCAGGATTTTGTCCCTGTGGTGTAGGTACACCCACGGCGCTGTTAGGGAGGGAGTTCCAGGATTTTGTCCCTGTGGTGTAGGTACACCCACAGCGCTGTAAGGGAGGGAGTTCCAGGATTTTGTCCTGGTGGTGTAGGTACACCCACAGTGCTGTTAGGGAGGGAGTTCCAGGATTTTGTCCGTGTGGTGTAGGTACACCCACAGTGCTGTTAGGGAGGGAGATCCAGGATTTTGTCCCGTATGGTGTAGGTACACCCACAGCGCTGTTAGGGAGGGAGTTCCAGGATTTTGTCCCTGTGCTGTAGGTACACCCACGGCGCTGTTAGGGAGGGAGTTCCAGGATTTTGTCCCTGTGGTGTAGGTACACCCACAGCGCTGTTAGGGAGGGAGTTCCAGGATTTTGTCCCTGTGGTGTAGGTACACCCACAGTGCTGTTAGGGAAGGAATTCCAGGATTTTGTCCGTGTGGTGTAGGTACACCCACGGCGCTGTTAGGGAGGGAGTTCCAGGATTTTGTCCCTGTGGTGTAGGTACATCCACGGTGCTGTTAGGGAGGGAGTTCCAGGATTTTGTCCCCTGTGGTGTAGGTACACCCACGGCGCTGTTAGGGAGGGAGTTCCAGGATTTTGTCCCCTGTGGTGTAGGTACACCCTCAGTGCTGTTAGGGAGGGAGTTCCAGGATTTTGTCCCTGTGGTGTAGGTACACCCACAGCGCTGTTAGGGAGGGAGTTCCAGGATTTTGTCCCTGTGGTGTAGGTATACCCACAGCGTTGTTAGGGAGGGAGTTCCAGGATTTTGTCCCCTGTGGTGTAGGTACATACACAGCGCTGTTAGGGAGGGAGTTCCAGGATTTTGTCCCAGTGGTGTAGGTACACCCACAGTGCTGTTAGGGAGGGAGTTCCAGGATTTTGTCCCTGTGGTGTAGGTACACCCACGGTGCTGTTAGGGAGGGAGTCCCAGGATTTTGTCCCTGTGGTGTAGGTACACCCACAGCGCTGTTAGGGAGGGAGTTCCAGGATTTTGTTCCCTGTGGTGTAGGTACACCCACAGTGCTGTTAGGGAGGGAGTTCCAGGATTTTGTCCCTGTGGTGTAGGTACACCCACGGCGCTGTTAGGGAGGGAGTTCCAGGATTTTGTCCCCTGTGGTGTAGGTACACCCACATTGCTGTTAGGGAGGGAGTTCCAGGATTTTGTCCCTGTGGTTAGGTACACCCACAGCGCTGTCAGGGAGGGAGTTCCAGGATTTTGTCCCTGTGGTGTAGGTACACCCACAGTGCTGTTAGTGAGGGAGTTCCAGGATTTTGTCCCTGTGGTGTAGGTACACCCACAGCGCTGTTAGGGAGGGAGTTCCAGGATATTGTCCCTGTGGTGTAGGTACACCCACAGCGCTGTTCGGGTGGGAGTTCCAGGATTTTGTCCCTGTGTGGTGTAGGTACACCCATGGCGCTGTTAGGGAGGGAGTTCCAGGATTTTGTCCCCTGTGGTGTAGGTACACCCACAGTGCTGTTAGGGAGGGAGTTCCAGGATTTTGTACCTGTGGTGTAGGTACACCCACAGTGCTGTTAGGGAGGGAGTTCCAGGATTTTGTCCCTGTGGTGTAGGTACACCCAAAGTGCTGTTAGGGAGGGAGTTCCAGGATTTTGTCCCTGTGGTGTAGGTACACCCATGGCGCTGTTAGGGAGGGAGTTCCAGGATTTTGTCCCCTGTGGTGTAGGTACACCCACAGCGCTGTTAGGGAGGGAGTTCCAGGATTTTGTCCCTGTGGTGTAGGTACACCCACAGCGCTGTTAGGGAGGGAGTTCCAGGATTTTGTCCCCTGTGGTGTAGGTACACCCACAGTGCTGTTAGGGAGGGAGTTCCAGGATTTTGTCCGTGTGGTGTAGGTACACCCACAGTGCTGTTAGGGAGGGAGTTCCAGGATTTTGTCCCTGTGGTGTAGGTACACCCACAGTGCTGTTAGGGAGGGAATTCCAGGATTTTGTCCCTGTGGTGTAGGTACACCCACAGTGCTGTTAGGGAGGGAGTTCCAGTATTTTGTCCCCTGTGGTGTAGGTACACCCACAGTGCTGTTAGGGAGGGAGTTCCAGGATTTTGTCCCCTGTGTGGTGTAGGTACACCCACAGCGCTGTTAGGGAGGGAGTTCCAGGATTTGTCCGTGTGGTGTCGGTACACCCACGGCGCTGTTAGGGAGGGAGTTCCAGGATTTTGTCCGTGTGGTGTAGGTACACCCACGGCGCTGTTAGGGAGGGAGTTCCAGGATTTTGTCCCTGTGGTGTAGGTACACCCACAGCGCTGTTAGGGAGGGAGTTCCAGGATTTTGTCCCTGTGGTGTAGGTACACCCACAGCGCTGTTAGGGAGGGAGTTCCAGGATTTTGTCCATGTGGTGTAGGTACACCCACAGCGCTGTTAGGGAGGGAGTTCCAGGATTTTGTCCCTGTGGTGTAGGTACACCCCACAGTGCTGTTAGGGAGGGAGTTCCAGGATTTTGTCCCCTGTGGCGTAGGTACACCCACAGTGCTGTTAGGGAGGGAGTTCCAGGATTTTTTCCCTGTGGTGTAGGTACACCCACAGTGCTGTTAGGGAGGGAATTCCAGGATTTTGTCCCTGTGGTGTAGGTACACCCACAGTGCTGTTAGGGAGGGAGTTCCAGTATTTTGTCCCCTGTGGTGTAGGTACACCCACAGTGCTGTTAGGGAGGGAGTTCCAGGATTTTGTCCCCTGTGTGGTGTAGGTACACCCACAGCGCTGTTAGGGAGGGAGTTCCAGGATTTGTCCGTGTGGTGTCGGTACACCCACGGCGCTGTTAGGGAGGGAGTTCCAGGATTTTGTCCGTGTGGTGTAGGTACACCCACAGCGCTGTTAGGGAGGGAGTTCCAGGATTTTGTCCCTGTGGTGTAGGTACACCCACAGCGCTGTTAGGGAGGGAGTTCCAGGATTTTGTCATGTGGTGTAGGTACACCCACAGCGCTGTTAGGGAGGGAGTTCCAGGATTTTGTCCCTGTGGTGTAGGTACACCCACAGTGCTGTTAGGGAGGGAGTTCCAGGATTTTGTCCCCTGTGGCGTAGGTACAACCACAGTGCTGTTAGGGAGGGAGTTCCAGGATTTTGTCCCTGTGGTGTAGGTACACCAACAGTGCTGTTAGGGAGGGAGTTCCAGGATTTTGTCCCTGTGATGTAGGAACACCCACGGTGCTGTTAGGGAGGGAGATCCAAGATTTTGACCCGTGTGGTGTAGGTACACCCACGGCGCTGTTAGGGAGGGAGTTCCAGGATTTTGTCCCTGTGGTGTACGTACACCAACAGTGCTGTTAGGGAGGGAGTTCCAGGATTTTGTCCCTGTGGTGGAGGTACACCCACAGCGCTGTTAGGGAGGGAGTTCCAGGATTTTGTCCCTGTGGTGTAGGTACACCCACAGCGCTGTTAGGGAGGGAGTTCCAGGATTTTGTCCCTGTGGTGTATGTACACCCACGTCGATGTTAGGGAGGGAGTTCCAGGATTTTGTCCCCTGTGGTGTAGGTACTCCCACAGCGCTGTTAGGGAGGGAGTTCCAGGATTTTGTCCCTGTCGTGTAGGTACACCCAGGAGGGAGTTCCAGGATTTTGTCCCTGTGGTGTAGGTACACCCACAGTGCTGTTAGGGAGGGAGTTCCAGGATTTTGTCCCTGTGGTGTAGGTACACCCACGGTGCTGTTAGGGAGGGAGTCCAAGGATTTTGTCCCTGTGGTGTAGGTACACCCACAGCGCTGTTAGGGAGGGAGTTCCAGGATTTTTGTCCCTGTGGTGTAGGTACACCCACAGCGCTGTTAGGGAGGGAGTTCCAGGTTTTTGTCCCCGGTGGTGTAGGTACACCCACAGTGCTGTTAGGGAGAGAGTTTCAAGGATTTTGTCTGTGTGGTGTAGGTACACCCTCAGTGCTGTTAGGGAGGGAGTTCCAGGATTTTTGTCCCTGTGGTGTAGGTACACCCACAGTGCTGTTAGGGAGGGAGTTCCAGGATTTTGTCCCTGTGGTTGTAGGTACACCCACAGTGCTGTTAGGGAGGGAGTTCCAGGATTTTGTCCGTGTGGTGTAGGTACACCCGCAGTGCTGTTAGGGAGGGAGTTCCAGGATTTTGTCCCTGTGGTGTAGGTACACCCACAGTGCTGTTAGGGAGGGAGTTCCAGGATTTTGTCCCCTGTGGTGTAGGTACACCCACAGCGCTGTTAGGGAGGGAGTTCCAGGAATTTGTCCCTGTGGTGTAGGTACACCCACGGCGCTGTTAGGGAGGGAGTTCCAGGATTTTTGTCCCTGTGGTGTAGGTACACCCACGGCGCTGTTAGGGAGGGAGTTCCAGGATTTTGTACCTGTGGTGTAGGTACACCCACAGCGCTGTTAGGGAGGGGAGTTCCAGGATTTTGTCCCTGTGGTGTAGGTACACCCACAGCGCTGTTAGGGAGGGAGTTCCAGGATTTTGTTCCCTGTGGTGTAGGTACACCCACAGTGCTGTTAGGGAGGGAGTTCCAGGATTTTGTCCGTGTGGTGTAGGTACACCCACAGTGCTCTTAGGGAGGGAGTTCCAGGATTTTGTCCCTGTGGTGTAGGTACACCCACGGTGCTGTTAGGGAGGGTGTGTCCCAGATTTTGTCCCTGTGGTGTAGGTACACCCACAGCGCTGTTAGGGAGGGAGTTCCAGGATTTTGTCCCTGTGGTGTAGGTACACCCACAGCGCTGTTAGGGAGGGAGTTCCAGGTTTTTGTCCCCGGTGGTGTAGGTACACCCACGGTGCTGTTAGGGAGAGAGTTTCAGGATTTTTGTCCCTGTGGTGTAGGTACAACCCACAGCGCTGTTAGGGAGGGAGTTCCAGGATTTTGTCCCTGTGGTGTAGGTACACCCACAGTGCTGTTAGGGAGGGAGTTCCAGGATTTTGTCCCGTGTGGTGTAGGTACACCCACAGCGCTGTTAGGGAGGGAGTTCCAGGATTTTGACCCAGCGACAGTGAAGGAGCGGTCCGATATATTTCCAAGTTGGGATGGTGAGGGGCTCGGAGGGGAATTTGGGTGGTGGAGGATGGGGCGATGCATTGGGGGGAGGGGTGGGCATTGTGTGGGGGGGTGTAGCATGGCTGTTACTCGCTAGATCTTTATTTGTCTTTAGTCAGCAAGGTTGAATCAACCACATCTCTGTTAGATGGGAGTCTTGTAGCCACAGTATTTATATGGCGGGGACCCCAGTTCAGTTTCTGGTCAATGGGAACCCCAGGATGTAGATAGTGGGGGATTCAGTGATGGTGATGCCATTGAACATCAAGGGGGCGATGGTTGGATTCTCTCTTGTTGGAGATGGTTACTGCCTGACACTTGTGTGTGGGGTGTGAATGTTACTGGCCACTTGTCAGCCCCGAGCCTGGATATTGTCCAGGTCTTGCTGCATTTGGATACGGGGGCTGCTTCAGTATCTGAGGAGTTGTGAATGGTGCTGAACATTGTGCAACCATCAGCGAACATCCCCCACTCCTGACCTTATGATGGAAGGAAGGTCATGGATGAAGCAGCTGAAGATGGTTGGGCCGAGGACACTCACCCTGAGGAACTCCTGCAGTGATGTCCTGGAGCTGAGATGACTGACCTCCAACAACCACACAACCATCTTCCTTTGTGCTGGGTATGACTCCAACCAGCGGAGAGTTTTCCCCCCTGATTCCCATTGACTCCAGTGTTGCCAGGGCCCCTTGATGCCACACTCGGTCAAATGCTGCCTCGATGTCAGGGGCAGTCACTCCCCCCTCACGGCGGTCACCCTCACCTCAGGAGGTTGGTCACCAGTGAAACGTCTATTAAATGTCTGGCGGCTGGATTTGGAAAAGGCAGGCGACGGACAGTTAGCAAGGTGAGAGGCAAAGAGAGAAGAAGCCAATAGGCAGAGAGTTGGCGATTCTTTTCCCTCCTCGAGTCTCTTAATAAATCAACTCTGATCAAAGAGAGACCGTGTACCCTTGAAGGGATTTGTTCCTTGCACATAAACCGGGGCAGGCTCGATTGCCAGAGACGGAACACTTCAGTTAACAGATTGTCACCACCCTTTGAGAGTGGAGGCAGCGGGCTGGCTCCGCTAGGGGATACTGGTGGAACGCCTGACCCTTTAGCAGCTGTGGATCTGGCAGCGAGCGGATCAGTCTCGATTACTGATGGTTCACAACCTCCAACACATTTTTATCAAGATTGCAGGTCTGTTGTATTAATATTGCACATACTTTTGGACCAAATGGCAAATATGGTGACTTGTAGGTAACAAGTAGGAGAGCAATGAAATCCGACTGGACAACAATGCTTTACAGAGAGATTTTTCTAACTGTTTTTTACCGCATGTGGTTGTTCCCAGCATTTATTGCCCCATCCCTAATTGCCCCCTAGAGAAGGTGGTGGGGGGGAGCTGCCTTCTAGACCCGCTGCAGTCCCGTGTGGCGTAGGTACATCCACTGTGCTGTTAGGGAGGGAGTTCCAGGATTTTGTCCCTGTGGTGTAGGTACACCCACGGCGCTGTTAGGGAGGGAGTTCCAGGATTTTGTCCCCTGTGGTGTAGGTACACCCACGGCGCTGTTAGGGAGGGAGTTCCAGGATTTTGTCCCTGTGGTGTAGGTACACCCACAGTGCTGTTAGGGAGGGAGTTCCAGGATTTTGTCCCTGTGGTGTAGGTACACCCACAGTGCTGTTAGGGAGGGAGTTCCAGATTTTGTCCCTATGGTGTAGGTACACCCACAGTGCTGTTAGGGAGGGAGTTCCAGGATTTTGTCCCTATGGTGTAGGTACACCCACAGTGCTGTTAGGGAGGGAGTTCCAGGATTTTGTCCCGTGTGGGTGTAGGTACACCCACAGTGCTGTTAGGGAGGGGAGTTCCAGGATTTTGTCCCCTGTGGTGTAGGTACACCCACAGTGCTGTTAGGGAGGGAGTTCCAGGGTTTTGTCCCCTGTGGTGTAGGTACACCCACAGCGCTGTTAGGGAGGGAGTACCAGGATTTGTCCCCTGTGGTGTAGGTACACCCACAGTGCTGTTAGGGAGGGAGTTCCAGGATTTTGTCCCCTGTGGTGTAGGTACACCCACGGCGCTGTTAGGGAGGGGAGTTCCAGGATTTTGTCCCCTGTTGGTGTAGGTACACCCACAGTGCTGTTAGGGAGGGAGATCCAGGATTTTGTCCACTGTGGTGTAGGTACACCCACAGTGCTGTTAGGGAGGGAAGTTCCAGGATTTTGTCCCCTGTGGGTGTAGGTACACCCACGGCGCTGTTAGGGAGGGAGTTCCAGGATTTTGTCCCTTTGGTGTAGGTACACCCACAGCGCTGTTAGGGAGGGAGTTACAGGATTTTGTCCCTGTGGTGTAGGTACACCCACGGCGCTCTGTAAGGGAGGGAGTTACAGGATTTTGTCCCTGTGGTGTAGGTACACCCACAGCGCTGTTAGGGAGGGAGTTCCAGGATTTTGTACCCTGTGGTGTAGGTACACCCTCAGTGCTGTAAGGGAGGGAGTTCCAGGATTTGTCCCTGTGGTGTAGGTACATCCACAGCGCTGTTAGGGAGGGAGTTCCAGGATTTTGTCCCTGTGGTGTAGGTACACCCACAGCGCTGTTAGGGAGGGAGTTCCAGGATTTTTGTACCTGTGGTGTAGGTACAACCCACAGTGCTGTTTAGGGGAGGGAGTTCCAGGATTTTGTGCCTGTGGTGTAGGTACACCCACAGTGCTGTTAGGGAGGGAGTTCCAGGATTTTGTCCCTGTGGTGTAGGTACACCCACAGCGCTGTTAGGGAGGGAGTTCCAGGATTTTGTCCCTATGGTGTAGGTACACCCACAGTGCTAGTTAGGGAGGGAGTTCCAGGATTTTGTCCCTGTGGTGTAGGTACACCCACAGTGCTGTTAGGGAGGGAGTTCCAGGATTTTGTCCCTGTGGAGTAGGTACACCCACAGTGCTGTTAGGGAGGGAGTTCCAGGATTTTGTCCCTATGGTGTAGGTACACCCACAGTGCTGTTAGGGAGGGAGTTCCAGGATTTTTGTCCCCGTGTGGTGTAGGTACACCCACAGTGCTGTTAAGGGAGGGAGTTCCAGGATTTTGTCCCTGTGGTGTAGGTACACCCACGGCGCTGTTAGGGAGGGGAGTTCCAGGATTTTGTCCCCTGTGGTGTAGGTATACCCACGGTGCTGTTAAGGAGGGAGTTCCAGGATTTTGCCGCTGTGGTGTAGGTACACCCACAGCGCTGTTAGGGAGGGAGTTCCAGGATTTTGTCCGCTGTGGTGTAGGTACACCCACAGTGCTGTTAGGGAGGGAGTTCCAGGGTTTTGTCCCCTGTGGTGTAGGTACACCCACAGCGCTGTTAGGGAGGGAGTACCAGGATTTTGTCCCCTGTGGTGTAGGTACACCACAGTGCTGTTAGGGAGGGAGTTCCAGGATTTTGTCCCCTGTGGTGTAGGTACACCCACAGCGCTGTTAGGGAGGGAGTTCCAGGATTTTGTCCCCTGTGGTGTAGGTACACCCACAGTGCTGTTAGGGAGGGAGATCCAGGATTTTGTCCACTGTGGTGTAGGTACACCCACAGCGCTGTTAGGGAGTGAGTTCCAGGATTTGTCCCTGTGGTTGTAGGTACACCCACAGTGCTGTTAGGGAGGGAGTTCCAGGATTTTGTCCCCTGTGGTGTAGGTACACCCACGGCGCTGTTAGGGAGGGAGTTCCAGGATTTTGTCCCTGTGGTGTAGGTACACCCACAGCGCTGTTAGGGAGGGAGTTACAGGATTTTGTCCCTGTGGTGTAGGTACACCCACGGCGCTGTAAGGGAGGGAGTTCCAGGATTTTGTCCCTGTGGTGTAGGTACACCCACAGTGCTGTTAGGGAGGGGAGTTCCAGGATTTTGTCCCCTGTGTGTGTAGGTACACCCACAGCGCTGTTAGGGAGGGGAGTTCCAGGATTTTGTCCCCTGTGGTGTAGGTACACCCATCAGTGCTGTTAGGGAGGGAGATCCAGGATTTTGTGCCACTGTGGTGTAGGTACACCCACAGGCGCTGTTAGGGAGTGAGTTCCAGGGATTTTGTCCCTGTGGTGTAGGTACACCCACAGTGCTGTTAGGGAGGGAGTTCCAGGATTTTGTCCCCTGTGGTGTAGGTACACCCACGGCGCTGTTAGGGAGGGAGTTCCAGGATTTTTGTCCCTGTGGTGTAGGTACACCCACAGCGCTGTTAGGGAGGGAGTTACAGGATTTTGTCCCTGTGGTGTAGGTACACCCACGGCGCTGTAAGGGAGGGAGTTCCAGGATTTTGTCCCTGTAGTGTAGGTACACCCACAGCGCTGTTAGGGAGGGAGTTCCAGGATTTTGTACCCTGTGGTGTAGGTACACCCACAGTGCTGTAAGGGAGGGGAGTTCCAGGATTTTGTCCCCTGTGGTGTAGGGTACATCCACAGCGCTGTTAGGGAGGGAGTTCCAGGATTTTGTCCCTGTGGTGTAGGTACACCCACAGCGCTGTTAGTGAGGGAGTTCCAGGATTTTTGTACCTGTGGTGTAGGTACACCCACAGTGCTGTTAGGGAGGGAGTTCCAGGAATTTGTCCCTGTGGTGTAGGTACACCCACAGTGCTGTAAGGGAGGGAGTTCCAGGATTTTGTCCCTGTGGTGTAGGTACACCCACAGTGCTGTCAGGGAGGGAGTTCCAGGATTTTGTCCCTGTGGTGTAGGTACACCCACAGCGCTGTTAGGGAGGGAGTTCCAGGATTTTGTCCCTGTGGTGTAGGTACACCCACAGCGCTGCTAGGGAGGGAGTTCCAGGATTTTGTACCTGTGGTGTAGGTACACCCAAAGCGCTGTTAAGGAGGGAGTTCCAGGATTTTGTCCCTGTGGTGTAGGTACACACACAGCGCTGTTAGGGAGGGAGTTCCAGGATTTTGTCCCTGTGGGTGTAGGTACATCCACAGCGCTTTTAGGGAGGGAGTCCCAGGATTTTGTCCCTGTGGTGTAGGTACACCCACAGTGCTGTTAGGGAGGGAGTTCCAGGATTTTGTCCCTGTGGTGTAGGTACATCCACAGCGCTGTTAGGGAGGGAGTCCCAGGATTTTGTCCCCTGTGGTGTAGGTACATCCACAGCGCTGTAAGGGAGGGAGTTCCAGGATTTTGTCCCCTGTGGTGTAGGTACACCCCACAGCGCTGTTAGGGAGGGAGTTCCAGGATTTTGTCCCCTGTGGTGTAGGTACACCCACGGCGCTGTTAGGGAGGGAGTTCCAGGATTATGTCCCTGTGGTGTAGGTACACCCACAGCGCTGTTAGGGAGGGAGTTCCAGGATTTTGTCTCGTGTGTTGTAGGTACACCCACAGTGCTGTTAGGGAGGGAGTTCCAGGAATTTGTCCCTGTGGTGTAGGTACACCCACGGCGCTGTTAGCGAGGGGAGGTCCAGGATTTTGTCCCCTGTGTGGTTGTAGGTACACCCACGGCGCTGTTAGGGAGGGGAGTTCTAGGATTTGTCCCTGTGGTGTAGGTACACCGACGGCGCTGTTAGGGAGGGAGTTCCAGGATTTTTGTCCCTGTGGTGTAGGTACACCGACGGCGCTGTTAGGGAGGGAGTTCCAGGATTTTGTCGCCCTCTGGTGTAGGTACACCCACAGTGCTGTTAGGGAGGGAGTTCCAGGAATTTGTCTCTGTGGTGTAGGTACACCCACAGCGCTGTTAGGGAGGGAGTTCCAGGATTTTGTCCCTGTGGTGTAGGTACACCAACAGTGCTGTTAGGGAGGGAGTTCCAGGATTTTGTCCCTGTGATGTAGGTACACCCACGGTGCTGTTAGGGAGGGAGATCCAGGATTTTGACCCGTGTGGTGTAGGTACACCCACGGCGCTGTTAGGGAGGGAGTTCCAGGATTTTGTCCCTGTGGTGTACGTACACCAACAGTGCTGTTAGGGAGGGGAGTTCCAGGATTTTGTCCCTGTGGTGGAGGTACACCCACAGCGCTGTTAGGGAGGGAGTTCCAGGATTTTGTCCCTGTGGTGTAGGTACACCCACAGCGCTGTTAGGGAGGGAGTTCCAGGATTTTGTCCCTGTGGTGTATGTACACCCACGTCGCTGTTAGGGAGGGAGTTCCAGGATTTTGTCCCCTGTGGTGTAGGTACTCCCACAGCGCTGTTAGGGAGGGAGTTCCAGGATTTTGTCCCTGTGGTGTAGGTACACCCACGGCGCTGTTAGGGAGGGAGTTCCAGGATTTTGTCCCTGTGGGTGTAGGTACACCCACGGCGCTGTTAGGGAGGGAGTTCCAGGATTTTGTCCCTGTGGTGTAGGTACACCCACAGCGCTGTTAGGGAGGGAGTTCCAGGATTTTGTCCTGGTGGTGTAGGTACACCCACAGTGCTGTTAGGGAGGGAGTTTCCAGGATTTTGTCCGTGTGGTGTAGGTACACCCACAGTGCTGTTAGGGAGGGAGATCCAGGATTTTGTCCCGTATGGTGTAGGTACACCCACAGCGCTGTTAGGGAGGGAGTTCCAGGATTTTGTCCCTGTGCTGTAGGTACACCCACGGCGCTGTTTAGGGAGGGAGTTCCAGGATTTTGTCCCTGTGGTGTAGGTACACCCACAGCGCTGTTAGGGAGGGAGTTCCAGGATTTTGTCCCTGTGGTGTAGGTACACCCACAGTGCTGTTAGGGAAGGAGTTCCAGGATTTTGTCCGTGTGGTGTAGGTACACCCACGGCGCTTGTTAGGGAGGGAGTTCCAGGATTTTGTCCCTGTGGTGTAGGTACATCCACGGTGCTGTTAGGGAGGGAGTTCCAGGATTTTGTCCCCTGTGGTGTAGGTACACCCACGGCGCTGTTAGGGAGGGAGTTCCAGGATTTTGTCCCCTGTGGTGTAGGTACACCCTCAGTGCTGTTAGGGAGGGAGTTCCAGGATTTTGTCCCTGTGGTGTAGGTACACCCACAGCGCTGTTAGGGAGGGAGGTTCCAGGATTTTGTCCCTGTGGTGTAGGTATACCCACAGCGCTGTTAGGGAGGGAAGTTCCAGGATTTTGTCCCCTGTGGTGTAGGTACATGCACAGCGCTGTTAGGGAGGGAGTTCCAGGATTTTGTCCCTGTGGTGTAGGTACACCCACAGTGCTGTTTAGGGAGGGAGTTCCAGGATTTTGTCCCTGTGGTGTAGGTACACCCACGGTGCTGTTAGGGAGGGGAGTCCCAGGATTTTGTCCCTGTGGTGTAGGTACACCCACAGCGCTGTTAGGGAGGGAGTTCCAGGATTTTGTTCCCTGTGGTGTAGGTACACCCACAGTGCTGTTAGGGAGGGAGTTCCAGGATTTTGTCCCTGTGGTGTAGGTACACCCACGGCGCTGTTAGGGAGGGAGTTCCAGGATTTTGTCCCCTGTGGTGTAGGTACACCCACATTGCTGTTAGGGAGAGGAGTTCCAGGATTTTGTCCCTGTGGTTAGGTACACCCACAGCGCTGTCAGGGAGGGAGTTCCAGGATTTTTGTCCCTGTGGTGTAGGTACACCCACAGTGCTGTTAGTGAGGGAGTTCCAGGATTTTGTCCCTGTGGTGTAGGTACACCCACAGCGCTGTTAGGGAGGGAGTTCCAGGATATTGTCCCTGTGGTGTAGGTACACCCACAGCGCTGTTCGGGTGGGGAGTTCCAGGATTTTGTCCCTGTGTGGTGTAGGTACACCCATGGCGCTGTTAGGGAGGGAGTTCCAGGATTTTGTCCCCTGTGGTGTAGGTACACCCCACAGTGCTGTTAGGGAGGGAGTTCCAGGATTTTGTACCTGTGGTGTAGGTACACCCACAGTGCTGTTAGGGAGGGAGTTCCAGGATTTTGTCCCTGTGGTGTAGGTACACCCAAGGTGCTGTTAGGGAGGGAGTTCCAGGATTTTGTCCCTGTGGTGTAGGTACACCCATGGCGCTGTTAGGGAGGGAGTTCCAGGATTTTGTCCCCTGTGGGTGTAGGTACACCCACAGCGCTGTTAGGGAGGAGTTCCAGGATTTTGTCCCTGTGGTGTAGGTACACCCACAGCGCTGTTAGGGAGGGAGTTCCAGGATTTTGTCCCCTGTGGTGTAGGTACACCCACAGTGCTGTTAGGGAGGGAGTTCCAGGATTTTGTCCGTGTGGTGTAGGTACACCCACAGTGCTGTTAGGGAGGGAGTTCCAGGATTTTGTCCCTGTGGTGTAGGTACACCCACAGTGCTGTTAGGGAGGGAATTCCAGGATTTTGTCCCTGTGGTGTAGGTACACCCACAGTGCTGTTAGGGAGGGAGTTCCAGTATTTTGTCCCCTGTGGTGTAGGTACACCCACAGTGCTGTTAGGGAGGGAGTTCCAGGATTTTGTCCCCTGTGTGGTGTAGGTACACCCACAGCGCTGTTAGGGAGGGAGTTCCAGGATTTGTCCGTGTGGTGTCGGTACACCCACGGCGCTTGTTAGGGAGGGAGTTCCAGGATTTTGTCCGTGTGGTGTAGGTACACCCACGGCGCTGTTAGGGAGGGAGTTCCAGGGATTTTGTCCCTGTGGTGTAGGTACACCCACAGCGCTGTTAGGGAGGGGAGTTCCAGGATTTTGTCCCTGTGGTGTAGGTACACCCACAGCGCTGTTAGGGAGGGAGTTCCAGGATTTTGTCCATGTGGTGTAGGTACACCCACAGCGCTGTTAGGGAGGGAGTTCCAGGATTTTGTCCCTGTGGTGTAGGTACACCCACAGTGCTGTTAGGGAGGGAGTTCCAGGATTTTGTCCCCTGTGGCGTAGGTACACCCACAGTGCTGTTAGGGAGGGAGTTCCAGGATTTTGTCCGTGTGGTGTAGGTACACCCACAGTGCTGTTAGGGAGCGGAGATTCAGGAATTTGTCCCCTGTGGTGTAGGTACACCCACAGCGCTGTTAGGGAGGGAGTACCAGGATTTTGTCCGTGTGGTGTAGGTACACCCACAGCGGTGTTAGGGAGGGAGTTCCAGGATTTTGTCCCTTTGGTGTAGGTACACCCAGGGCGCTCTTAGTGAGGGTTTTCCAGGATTTTGTCCCCTGTGGTGTAGGTACACCCACAGTGCTGTTAGGGAGGGAGTTCCAGGATTTTGTCCCTGTGGTGTAGGTACACCCCTGGTGCTGTTAGGGGAGGGGAGTTCCAGGATTTTTGTCCCTATGGTGTAGGTACACCCACAGTGCTGTTAGGGAGGGAGTTCCAGGATTTTGTCCCTGTGGTGTAGGTACAACCCACGGCGCTGTTAGGGAGGGAGTTCCAGGATTTTGTCCCCTGTGGCGTAGGTACACCCACAGCGCTGTTAGGGAGGGAGTTCCAGGATTTTGTCCGTGTGGTGTAGGTACACCCATTGCGCTGTTACGGAGGGAGTTCCAGGATTTTGTCCGTGTGGTGTAGGTACAACCCACAGCGCTGTTAGGGAGGGAGTTCCAGGATTTTGTCCCTGTGGTGTAGGTACACCCACAGTGCTGTAAGGGAGGGAGTTCCAGGATTTTGTCCCTGTGGTGTAGGTACACCCACAGTGCTGTTAGGGAGGGAGTTCCAGGATTTTTGTCCCTGTGGTGTAGGTACACCCCACAGCGCTTTTAGGGAGGGAGTTCCAGGATTTTGTCCCTGTGGTGTAGGTACACCCACAGCGCTGCTAGGGAGTGAGTTTCCAGAGATTTTGTCCCTGTGGTGTAGGTACACCCAAAGCGCTGTTAAGGAGGGAGTTCCAGGATTTTGTCCCTGTGGTGTAGGTACACCCACAGCGCTGTTAGGGAGGGAGTTCCAGGATTTTGTCCCTGTGGTGTAGCTACATCCACAGCGCTGTTAGGGAGGGAGTCCCAGGATTTTGTCCCTGTGGTTGTAGGTACACCCACAGTGCTGTTTAGGGAGGGAGTTCCAGGATTTTGTCCCTGTGGTGTAGGTACATCCACAGCGCTGTTAGGGAGGGAGTCCCAGGATTTTGTCCCTGTGGTGTAGGTACATCCACAGCGCTGTAAGGGAGGGAGTTCCAGGATTTTTGTCCCCTGTGGTGTAGGTACACCCACAGCGCTGTTAGGGAGGGAGTTCCAGGATTTTGTCCCCTGTGGTGTAGGTACACCCACGGCGCTGTTAGGGAGGGAGTTCCAGGATTATGTCCCTGTGGTGTAGGTACACCCACAGCGCTGTTAGGGAGGGAGTTCCAGGATTTTGTCCGTGTGTTGTAGGTACACCCACAGTGCTGTTAGGGAGGGAGTTCCAGGAATTTGTCCCTGTGGTGTAGGTACACCCACGGCGCTGTTAGGGAGGGAGGTCCAGGATTTTGTCCCCTGTGTGGTGTAGGTACACCCACGGCGCTGTTAGGGAGGGAGTTCCAGGATTTGTCCAGTGGTGTAGGTACACCGACGGCGCTGTTAGGGAGGGAGTTCCAGGATTTTGTCCCTGTGGTGTAGGTACACCGACGGCGCTGTTAGGGAGGGAGTTCCAGGATTTTGTCCCCTCTGGTGTAGGTACACCCACAGTGCTGTTAGGGAGGGAGTTCCAGGAATTTTGTCTCTGTGGAGTGTAGGTACACCCACAGCGCTGTTAGGGAGGGAGTTCCAGGATTTTGTCCCTGTGGTGTAGGTACACCAACAGTGCTGTTAGGGAGGGAGTTCCAGGATTTTGTCCCTGTGATGTAGGAACACCCACGGTGCTGTTAGGGAGGGAGATCCAAGATTTTGACCCGTGTGGTGTAGGTACACCCACGGCGCTGTTAGGGAGGGAGTTCCAGGATTTTGTCCCTGTGGTGTACGTACACCAACAGTGCTGTTAGGGAGGGAGTTCCAGGATTTTGTCCCTGTGGTGGAGGTACATCCACAGCGCTGTTAGGGAGGGAGTTCCAGGATTTTGTCCCTGTGGTGTAGGTACAGCCACAGGCTGTTAGGGAGGGAGTTCCAGGATTTTTGACCCAGCGACAGTGAAGGAAAGCTGATATATTTCCAAGTCAGGATAGTGAGTTACTTGGAGGGGAAACTTCCAGGTGGTGGTGTTCCCAACCATCTGCTTCCCTTGTCCTTCTAGATGGTAGTGGTCTTGGGTTTGGAAGGTGCTGTCTAAGGAGCCTTGATGAATTCCTGCAGTGCATCTTGTAGATGGTATACACTGCTGCTTCTGTGCGTTGGTGGTGGAGG
>JANJGN010004643.1:0-31430 GCA_026770705.1 Isurus oxyrinchus
GACAGCGAGATTTGGGGATAAAACAGCGAGAAGTTGGGAGAAAAAATAGCGAGTGTTCTGGAGAATAATCAGCGAGAGTTCAGGGAATAAAGCAGCGAGAGTTTGTGAGATAAAACAGCGAGGCTTCTGGAGAAAAATCATCAAGAGTTCAGAGGGTAAAACAGCAAGAGCTCAGGAGAAAATTCAGCAAGGATTCTGGAGAAAAAGTGGCGAGAGTTCAGGGTATAAAACAGCGAGAGTTCAGGGGATAAAACAGCGAGAGCTCAGGGGATAAAAGAGCAAGAGTTCAGGGGTAAAGCAGCAAAAGCTCAGAATATAAAACAAGGCGAGTTTTTGGGATAAAACAGTGAGAGTTTGGGAGGTAAAGTAGGGAGGGCTCTGGAGGAAAAAGCAGCGAGAGTTCAGGGAATAAAGCAGCGAGAGATTGTGAGATAAAACAGTGAGGCTTCTGGAGAAAAATCAGCAAGAGTTCAGAGGGTAAAACAGCAAGAGCTCAGGAGAAAATTCAGCATGAATTCTGGAGAAAAAGTGGCGAGAGTTCAGGGATAAAATAGCGAGAATTCAGCGGATAAAAGAGCGAGGATTTAAGGGATACAACAGCGAGGGTTCAGGACATAAAACAGCGGGAGTTTGAGAGATAAAAGAGCGACAGTTCAGGAGATAGAATAATGAGAGTTCTGGAGAAAAATCAGCGAGTGCTTGGGAGATAAAAGACTGACAGTTCAGGAGATAAAACAGTGAGAATTCGAGAGATAAAACATCGAGAGTTCTGGAGAAAGATCAGCAGGAGTTCAAAGGATAAAAAAGCGCGACCTTGGGAGATAAAACTGTGCGAGTTCGGAGGATAAAACAACGAGAGTTTGGGAGATAAAACAGCCAGGGTTCTGGAGAAAAATCGGCAAGAGCTCAGGAGATAAAACCGAGAATTCAGGGGATAATACAGTGAGAGTTCAGAGGACAAAAAAGTGATAGATTAGTGGATAAAAGTGCGAGAGTTCACGGGTAAAGCAGTGAAAAGTTCAGGAACAGTGAGAGTTCAGCTGAAAAACCAGCCAGAGTTTGGAAGTTAAAATATCAAGAATTCTGGAGAAAAATAACCAAGAATTTTGGTGAAACATCAGTCAGAGTTATTGAGATAAAACATTGAGAGTTCAGGGGATAAAACAGTGAGAGTTTGTGAGATAACACATCAAGGGTTCTGGAGAAAAATCAGCGAGAGTTCAGAGGATTAAACAGCGAGAGCTTGGGAGATAAAACAGCGAGTGTTCTGGAGAAAAATCAGCCAGATTTCAGGGGATAAAACAATGGGAATTCAGGGGTAAATCAGCAAAAGCTCAGAAGATAAAACAATGAGAGTTCAGGGGATAAAACAGCGAGAGGTTTGGAGATTTAACAGCGAGGGTTTTGGAGAAAAATCAGCCAGAGTTCAGGGGATAAAACAGTGAGAGTTCAGGAGATAAAACAGCGAGAGTTTGGGAGATTAAACAGCGAGGGTTTTGAAGAAAAATCATCCAGAGTTCAGGCGATATAACAGCGAGAATTCAGGGGATAAAACAGTGAGAGTTGAGGGGATAAAACAGCGAGAGTGCAGAGGAGAAAGCAGTGAAAATTCAGGGGATAAAGCATCGAGAATTCAGGGGATAAAATAGTGTGAGTTTGGGAGATAGAATACCGAGGTTTCTGGAGGAAAATCAGCAAGAGTTCAGGGTATAAAACAGCGAGAGTTCACGGGATAAAACCGCGAGAGCTCAGGGGATAAAACAGCAAGAGTTCAGGGGTAAAGCAGCAAAAGCTCAGAATATAAACAAAGGCGGGTTTTTGTGATAAAACAGTGAGAGTTTGGAGGTAAAGTACCGAGGGCTCTGGTGAAATAGCAGCGAGAGTTCAGAGGTAAACCAGCAAGAGCTCAGGAGAAAACTCAGCAAGAATTCTGGAGAAAAAGTGGCGAGAGTTCAGGGGATAAAACAGCGAAAATTAAAAGGATAAAACAGCGAGAATTCAGGGGATACAACAGCGAGGGTTCAGGACATAAAACAGCGGGCGTTTGAGAGATAAAAGAGCGACAGTTCAGAACATCGAATAATGAGAGTTCTGGAGAAAAATCAACGAGTGCTTGGGAGATAAAAGAGTGAGAGTTCTGGAGATAAAACAGTGAGAATTCAGGAGATAAAACAGTGAGAGTTTGGAAGATCAAACAGCGAGGGTTCTGGAGAAAAATCGGCAAGAGTTCAGGAGATAAAACCGAGAATTCAGGGGATAAAACAGTGAGAGTTCAGAGGACAAAAAAGTGAGAACTTAGTGGATAAAAGAGCGAGAGTTCACGGGTAAAGCAGTGAAAGTTCAGGAACAGTGAGAGTTCAGGTGATAAACCAGCCAGAGTTTGGAAGTTAAAACAGCAAGAATTCTGGAGAGAAATAACCAAGAATTTTGGTGAAATGTCAGTGAGAGTTTGTGAGATAAAACAGTGAGAGTTCAGGGGATAAAACAGTGAGAGTTTGTGAGATAACACATCAAGGTTTCTGGAGAAAAATCACCGAGAGTTCAGGGGATTAAACATCGGGAATTCAGGGGTAAATCAGCAAAAGCTCAGAAGATCAAACAATGAGAGTTCAGGAGATAAAACAGCGGGAGTTTGGGAGATTAAACAGCGAGTGTTTTGAAGAAAAATCAGCCAGAGTTCAGGGGATATAACAGCGAGAAATCAGGGGATAAAACAGCGAGAGTTCAGGGGATAAAAACAGCGAGAGTTTTGGACATAAACCTGTGAGGGTTCTGGAGAAAAATCAGCGCGAGTGCAGAGGAGAAAGCAGTGAAAATTCAGGGGATAAAGCATCGAGAATTCAGGGGATAAAACAGTGAGAGTTTGGGAGATAGAATACCGAGGTTTCTGGAGGAAAATCAGCAAGAGTTCAGGGTATAAAAACAGCGAGAGTTAAGGGGATAAAACAGCGAGAGCTCAGGGGATAAAAGAGCAAGAGTTCAGGGGTAAAGCAGCAAAAGGTCGGAAAATAAAACAAGGTGAGGTTTTGGGATAAAACAGTGAGAATTTGGGAGGTAAAGTAGGGAGGGCTCTGGAGGAAAAGCAGCGAGAGATCAGGGAATAAAGCAGCGAGAGTTTGTGAGATAAAACAGCGAGGCTTCTGGAGAAAAATCAGCAAGAGTGCAGAGGGTAAAACAGCAAGAGCTCAGGAGAAAATTCAGCAAGAATTCTGGAGAAAAAGTGGCGAGAGTTCAGGGGATAAAGCAGCGAGAATTCAGCGGATAAAAGAGCGAGAATTTAAGGGATACAACAGCGAGGGTTCAGGACATAAAACAGCGGGAGTTTGAGAGATAAAAGAGCGAAAGTTCAGGAGATAGAATAATGAGAGTTCTGGAGAAAAATCAGCGAGTGCTTGGGAGATAAAAGACTGACAGTTCAGGAGATAAAACAGTGAGAATTCAGGAGATAAAACAGTGAGAGTTTGGAAGTTAAAATATCAAGAATTCTGGAGAGAAATAACCAAGAATTTTGGTGAAACGTCAGTGAGAGTTTGTGAGATAAAACAGTGAGAGTTCAGGGGATAAAACAGTGAGAGTTTGTGAGATAACACATCAAGGTTTCTGGAGAAAAATCACCGAGAGTTCAGGGGATAAAACATCGGGAATTCAGGGGTAAATCAGCAAAAGCTCAGAAGATCAAACAATGAGAGTTCAGGAGATAAAACAGCGGGAGTTTGGGAGATTAAACAGCGAGTGTTTTGAAGAAAAATCAGCCAGAGTTCAGGGGATATAACAGCGAGAAATCAGGGGATAAAACAGCGAGAGTTCAGGGGATAAAACAGCGAGAGTTTTGGACATAAACCTGTGAGGGTTCTGGAGAAAAATCAGCGCGAGTGCAGAGGAGAAAGCAGTGAAAATTCAGGGGATAAAGCATCGAGAATTCAGGGATAAAACAGTGAGAGTTTGGGAGATAGAATACCGAGGTTTCTGGAGGAAAATCAGCAAGAGTTCAGGGTATAAAACAGCGAGAGTTAAGGGGATAAAACAGCGAGAGCTCAGGGGATAAAAGAGCAAGAGTTCAGGGGTAAAGCAGCAAAAGGTCGGAAAATAAAAAAAGGTGAGTTTTTGGGATAAAACAGTGAGAGTTTGGGAGGTAAAGTAGGGAGGGCTCTGGAGGAAAAGCAGCGAGAGATCAGGGAATAAAGCAGCGAGAGTTTGTGAGATAAAACAGCGAGGCTTCTGGAGAAAAATCAGCAAGAGTGCAGAGGGTAAAACAGCAAGAGCTCAGGAGAAAATTCAGCAAGAATTCTGGAGAAAAAGTGGCGAGAGTTCAGGGGAAAAAGCAGCGAGAATTCAGCGGATAAAAGAGCGAGAATTTAAGGGATACAACAGCGAGGGTTCAGGACATAAAACAGCGGGAGTTTGAGAGATAAAAGAGCGAAAGTTCAGGAGATAGAATAATGAGAGTTCTGGAGAAAAATCAGCGAGTGCTTGGGAGATAAAAGACTGACAGTTCAGGAGATAAAACAGTGAGAATTCAGGAGATAAAACAGTGAGTGTTTGGAAGATCAAACAGCGAGGGTTTTGGAGAAAAAACAGCGAGAGTTTTCAAGATAAAACAGTGAGAGTTCAGGAGATAAAAAGTGAGAATCCGGGAGTTAAAACAGCAGGAGTTCAGGAGATAAAACAAGCGTTCAGGAGATAAAACAGCTAGAATTCAGGAGATAAAACAGCAAGAGGTCAGTAGAAAAATCAGCACGAATTCTGGAGATAAAACAGCGAGAGTTCAGGAGATAAAACAGCGAGAGTTCAGGAGATAAAATAGTGAGATTTCTGGAGAAAAATCAGCGAGAGCTTTGGAGATAAAAGAGTGAGAGTTCAGGAGATAAAACAGTGCGAATTCGAGAGATAAAACATCGAGAGTTCTGGAGAAAGATCAGCAGGAGTTCAAAGGATAAAAAAGCGCGACCTTGGGAGATAAAACTGTGCGAGTTCGGAGGATAAAACAACGAGAGCTTGGGAGATAAAACAGCTAGGGCCCTGGAGAAAAAACAGGCAGAGTTTAGCGGATAAAACAGCGAGAAATCAGCGGATAAAACAGTGAGAGTTCAGTGTATAATACAACTTGAGTTCAGGGGTAAAGCAGCAAAAGCTCGGACAATAAAACAATGAGTGTTCAGGGGATAAAACAGTTAGAGTTTGGGAGATAAAACAGCGAGGGTTCTGGAGAAAAATCAGCCAGAGTTCAGGGGAAAAGACAGCGAGAATTGGGGATAAAACAGCGAGACATTGGGAGATAAAATAGCGAGTGTTCTGGAGAATAATCAGCGAGAGTTCAGGGGATAAAAGAGCGAGAGTTTGGGAGATAAAACAGCGAGGGTTCTGGAGAAAAATTGGTGAGTTCAGGAGATAAAACCGAGAATTCAGGGATAAAACAGTGAGAGTTCAGAGGAGAAAAAAGTGAGAGATTAGTGGATAAAAGAGCGAGAGTTCACGGGTAAAGCAATGAAAGTTCAGGAACAGTGAGAGTTCAGCTGAAAATCCAGCCAGAGTTTGGAAGTTAAAATATCAAGAATTCTGGAGAAAAATAACCAAGAATTTTGGTGAAACATCAGTGAGAGTTTGTGAGATAAAACAGTGAGAGTTCAGGCGTTAAAACAGTGAGATTTTGTGAGATAAAACATCAAGTGTTCTGGAGAAAAATCACCGAGAGTTCAGAGGATTTAACAGCGAGAGCTTGGGAGATAAAACAGCGAGGATTCTGGAGAAAAATCAGCCAGATTTCAGGGGATAAAACAACGGGAATTCAGGGGTAAATCAGCAAAAGCTCAGAAGCTTAAACAATGAGAGTTCAGGGGATAAACCAGCGAGAGTTTTGGAGATTAAACAGCGAGGGTTTTGGAGAAAAATCAGCCAGAGTTCAGGGGATATAACAGCGAGAGTTCAGGAGATAAAACAGTGAGAGTTTGGGAGATTGAACAGCGAGGGTTTTGGAGAAAAATCAGCCAGAGTTCAGGGGATATAACAGCGAGAAATTAGGGGATAAAACAGCGAGAGTTCAGGGGTTAAAACAGCGAGGGACTTGGTCATAAAATTGCGGGGGTCTGGAGAAAAATCAGCGAGAGTGCAGAGGAGAAAACTGAGAAAATTCAGGGGATAAATCATTGAGAATTCAGGGGATAAAACAGTGAGAGTTTGGGAGACAGAATACCGAGGTTTCTGGAGGAAAATCAGCAAGAGTTCAGGGTATAAAACAGCGAGAGTTCAGGGGATAAAACAGCGAGAACTCAGGGGATAAAGAGCAAGAGTTCAGGGGTAAAGCAGCAAAAGCTCGGAATATAATACAAGGCGAGTTTTTGGGATAAAACAGTGAGAGTTTCGGAGGTAAATTAGCGAGGGCTCTTGAGAAAAAGCAGCGAGAGTTCAGGGAATAAAGTAGCGAGAGTTTGTGAGATAAAACAGCGAGGGTTCTGGAGAAAAATCAGCAAGAGATCAGAGCCTAAACCAGCAAGAACTCAGGAGAAAACTCAGCAAGAATTCTTGAGAAAAGGTGGCGAGAGTTCAGGGGATAAAACAGCGAGAATTCAGCGGATAAAACAGCGAGAATTCAGGGGATACAACAGCAAGGGTACAGGACAAAAAACAGCGGGAGTTTGAGAAATAAAAGAGCGACAGTTCAGGAGATAGAATAATGAGAGCTCTGGAGAAAAATCAGCGAGTGCTTGGGAGATAAAAGAGTGAGAGTTCAGTAGATAAAACAGTGAGAATTCAGGAGATAAAACAGTGAGAGTTTGGAAGAACAAACAGTGATGGTTCTGGAGAAAAAACAACGAGAGTTTTCGAGATAAAGCAGTGCGAGTTCAGGAGATAAAAAGTGAGAATTCGGGAGTTAAAACAGCAGGAGTTCAGGAGATAAAACAAGCGTTCAGGAGATAAAAATGCTAGAATTCAGGAGATAAATCAGCGAGAATTCAGGAGATAAAATAGCGAGATTTCTGGAGAAAAATCAGCGAGAGCTTTCGAGATAAAAGAGTAAGAGTTCAGGAGATAAAACAGTGTGAATTCGAGAGATAAACATCGAGAGTTCTGGAGATAGATCAGCAGGAGTTCAAAGGATAAAATAGCGAGCCCTTGGGAGACAAAACTGTGCGAGTTCAGAGGATAAAACAGTGAGAGCTTGGGAGATAAAACAGCTAGGGCCCTGGAGAAAAATCAGGCAGAGTTTAGCGGATAAAACAGCGAGAAATCAGCGGATAAAACAGTGAGAGTTCAGTATATAATACAGTGAGAGTTCAGGGATGAAGCAGCAAAAGCTCGGACGATAAAACAATGAGTGTTCAGGGGATAAAACAGTTAGAGTTTGGGAGATAAAGCAGCGAGGGATCTGCAGAAAAATCAGCCAGAGTTCAGGGGATAAGACAGCGAGATTTGGGGATAAAACAGCGAGAAGTTGGGAGAAAAAATAGCGAGTGTTCTGGAGAATAATCAGCGAGAGTTCAGGGAATAAAGCAGCGAGAGTTTGTGAGATAAAACAGCGAGGCTTCTGGAGAAAAATCATCAAGAGTTCAGAGGGTAAAACAGCAAGAGCTCAGGAGAAAATTCAGCAAGGATTCTGGAGAAAAAGTGGCGAGAGTTCAGGGTATAAAACAGCGAGAGTTCAGGGGATAAAACAGCGAGAGCTCAGGGGATAAAAGAGCAAGAGTTCAGGGGTAAAGCAGCAAAAGCTCAGAATATAAAACAAGGCGAGTTTTTGGGATAAAACAGTGAGAGTTTGGGAGGTAAAGTAGGGAGGGCTCTGGAGGAAAAGCAGCGAGAGTTCAGGGAATAAAGCAGCGAGAGATTGTGAGATAAAACAGTGAGGCTTCTGGAGAAAAATCAGCAAGAGTTCAGAGGGTAAAACAGCAAGAGCTCAGGAGAAAATTCAGCATGAATTCTGGAGAAAAAGTGGCGAGAGTTCAGGGATAAAATAGCGAGAATTCAGCGGATAAAAGAGCGAGGATTTAAGGGATACAACAGCGAGGGTTCAGGACATAAAACAGCGGGAGTTTGAGAGATAAAAGAGCGACAGTTCAGGAGATAGAATAATGAGAGTTCTGGAGAAAAATCAGCGAGTGCTTGGGAGATAAAAGACTGACAGTTCAGGAGATAAAACAGTGAGAATTCGAGAGATAAAACATCGAGAGTTCTGGAGAAAGATCAGCAGGAGTTCAAAGGATAAAAAAGCGCGACCTTGGGAGATAAAACTGTGCGAGTTCGGAGGATAAAACAACGAGAGTTTGGGAGATAAAACAGCCAGGGTTCTGGAGAAAAATCGGCAAGAGCTCAGGAGATAAAACCGAGAATTCAGGGGATAATACAGTGAGAGTTCAGAGGACAAAAAAGTGATAGATTAGTGGATAAAAGTGCGAGAGTTCACGGGTAAAGCAGTGAAAGTTCAGGAACAGTGAGAGTTCAGCTGAAAAACCAGCCAGAGTTTGGAAGTTAAAATATCAAGAATTCTGGAGAAAAATAACCAAGAATTTTGGTGAAACATCAGTCAGAGTTATTGAGATAAAACATTGAGAGTTCAGGGGATAAAACAGTGAGAGTTTGTGAGATAACACATCAAGGGTTCTGGAGAAAAATCAGCGAGAGTTCAGAGGATTAAACAGCGAGAGCTTGGGAGATAAAACAGCGAGTGTTCTGGAGAAAAATCAGCCAGATTTCAGGGGATAAAACAATGGGAATTCAGGGGTAAATCAGCAAAAGCTCAGAAGATAAAACAATGAGAGTTCAGGGGATAAAACAGCGAGAGGTTTGGAGATTTAACAGCGAGGGTTTTGGAGAAAAATCAGCCAGAGTTCAGGGGATAAAACAGTGAGAGTTCAGGAGATAAAACAGCGAGAGTTTGGGAGATTAAACAGCGAGGGTTTTGAAGAAAAATCATCCAGAGTTCAGGCGATATAACAGCGAGAATTCAGGGGATAAAACAGTGAGAGTTGAGGGGATAAAACAGCGAGAGTGCAGAGGAGAAAGCAGTGAAAATTCAGGGGATAAAGCATCGAGAATTCAGGGGATAAAATAGTGTGAGTTTGGGAGATAGAATACTGAGGTTTCTGGAGGAAAATCAGCAAGAGTTCAGGGTATAAAACAGCGAGAGTTCACGGGATAAAACCGCGAGAGCTCAGGGGATAAAACAGCAAGAGTTCAGGGGTAAAGCAGCAAAAGCTCAGAATATAAACAAAGGCGGGTTTTTGTGATAAAACAGTGAGAGTTTGGGAGGTAAAGTACCGAGGGCTCTGGTGAAATAGCAGCGAGAGTTCAGAGGTAAACCAGCAAGAGCTCAGGAGAAAACTCAGCAAGAATTCTGGAGAAAAAGTGGCGAGAGTTCAGGGGATAAAACAGCGAAAATTAAAAGGATAAAACAGCGAGAATTCAGGGGATACAACAGCGAGGGTTCAGGACATAAAACAGCGGGCGTTTGAGAGATAAAAGAGCGACAGTTCAGAACATCGAATAATGAGAGTTCTGGAGAAAAATCAACGAGTGCTTGGGAGATAAAAGAGTGAGAGTTCTGGAGATAAAACAGTGAGAATTCAGGAGATAAAACAGTGAGAGTTTGGAAGATCAAACAGCGAGGGTTCTGGAGAAAAATCGGCAAGAGTTCAGGAGATAAAACCGAGAATTCAGGGGATAAAACAGTGAGAGTTCAGAGGACAAAAAAGTGAGAACTTAGTGGATAAAAGAGCGAGAGTTCACGGGTAAAGCAGTGAAAGTTCAGGAACAGTGAGAGTTCAGGTGATAAACCAGCCAGAGTTTGGAAGTTAAAACAGCAAGAATTCTGGAGAGAAATAACCAAGAATTTTGGTGAAATGTCAGTGAGAGTTTGTGAGATAAAACAGTGAGAGTTCAGGGGATAAAACAGTGAGAGTTTGTGAGATAACACATCAAGGTTTCTGGAGAAAAATCACCGAGAGTTCAGGGGATTAAACATCGGGAATTCAGGGGTAAATCAGCAAAAGCTCAGAAGATCAAACAATGAGAGTTCAGGAGATAAAACAGCGGGAGTTTGGGAGATTAAACAGCGAGTGTTTTGAAGAAAAATCAGCCAGAGTTCAGGGGATATAACAGCGAGAAATCAGGGGATAAAACAGCGAGAGTTCAGGGGATAAAACAGCGAGAGTTTTGGACATAAACCTGTGAGGGTTCTGGAGAAAAATCAGCGCGAGTGCAGAGGAGAAAGCAGTGAAAATTCAGGGGATAAAGCATCGAGAATTCAGGGGATAAAACAGTGAGAGTTTGGGAGATAGAATACCGAGGTTTCTGGAGGAAAATCAGCAAGAGTTCAGGGTATAAAACAGCGAGAGTTAAGGGGATAAAACAGCGAGAGCTCAGGGGATAAAAGAGCAAGAGTTCAGGGGTAAAGCAGCAAAAGGTCGGAAAATAAAACAAGGTGAGGTTTTGGGATAAAACAGTGAGAATTTGGGAGGTAAAGTAGGGAGGGCTCTGGAGGAAAAGCAGCGAGAGATCAGGGAATAAAGCAGCGAGAGTTTGTGAGATAAAACAGCGAGGCTTCTGGAGAAAAATCAGCAAGAGTGCAGAGGGTAAAACAGCAAGAGCTCAGGAGAAAATTCAGCAAGAATTCTGGAGAAAAAGTGGCGAGAGTTCAGGGGATAAAGCAGCGAGAATTCAGCGGATAAAAGAGCGAGAATTTAAGGGATACAACAGCGAGGGTTCAGGACATAAAACAGCGGGAGTTTGAGAGATAAAAGAGCGAAAGTTCAGGAGATAGAATAATGAGAGTTCTGGAGAAAAATCAGCGAGTGCTTGGGAGATAAAAGACTGACAGTTCAGGAGATAAAACAGTGAGAATTCAGGAGATAAAACAGTGAGAGTTTGGAAGTTAAAATATCAAGAATTCTGGAGAGAAATAACCAAGAATTTTGGTGAAACGTCAGTGAGAGTTTGTGAGATAAAACAGTGAGAGTTCAGGGGATAAAACAGTGAGAGTTTGTGAGATAACACATCAAGGTTTCTGGAGAAAAATCACCGAGAGTTCAGGGGATAAAACATCGGGAATTCAGGGGTAAATCAGCAAAAGCTCAGAAGATCAAACAATGAGAGTTCAGGAGATAAAACAGCGGGAGTTTGGGAGATTAAACAGCGAGTGTTTTGAAGAAAAATCAGCCAGAGTTCAGGGGATATAACAGCGAGAAATCAGGGGATAAAACAGCGAGAGTTCAGGGGATAAAACAGCGAGAGTTTTGGACATAAACCTGTGAGGGTTCTGGAGAAAAATCAGCGCGAGTGCAGAGGAGAAAGCAGTGAAAATTCAGGGGATAAAGCATCGAGAATTCAGGGGATAAAACAGTGAGAGTTTGGGAGATAGAATACCGAGGTTTCTGGAGGAAAATCAGCAAGAGTTCAGGGTATAAAACAGCGAGAGTTAAGGGGATAAAACAGCGAGAGCTCAGGGGATAAAAGAGCAAGAGTTCAGGGGTAAAGCAGCAAAAGGTCGGAAAATAAAAAAAGGTGAGTTTTTGGGATAAAACAGTGAGAGTTTGGGAGGTAAAGTAGGGAGGGCTCTGGAGGAAAAGCAGCGAGAGATCAGGGAATAAAGCAGCGAGAGTTTGTGAGATAAAACAGCGAGGCTTCTGGAGAAAAATCAGCAAGAGTGCAGAGGGTAAAACAGCAAGAGCTCAGGAGAAAATTCAGCAAGAATTCTGGAGAAAAAGTGGCGAGAGTTCAGGGGAAAAAGCAGCGAGAATTCAGCGGATAAAAGAGCGAGAATTTAAGGGATACAACAGCGAGGGTTCAGGACATAAAACAGCGGGAGTTTGAGAGATAAAAGAGCGAAAGTTCAGGAGATAGAATAATGAGAGTTCTGGAGAAAAATCAGCGAGTGCTTGGGAGATAAAAGACTGACAGTTCAGGAGATAAAACAGTGAGAATTCAGGAGATAAAACAGTGAGTGTTTGGAAGATCAAACAGCGAGGGTTTTGGAGAAAAAACAGCGAGAGTTTTCAAGATAAAACAGTGAGAGTTCAGGAGATAAAAAGTGAGAATCCGGGAGTTAAAACAGCAGGAGTTCAGGAGATAAAACAAGCGTTCAGGAGATAAAACAGCTAGAATTCAGGAGATAAAACAGCAAGAGGTCAGTAGAAAAATCAGCACGAATTCTGGAGATAAAACAGCGAGAGTTCAGGAGATAAAACAGCGAGAGTTCAGGAGATAAAATAGTGAGATTTCTGGAGAAAAATCAGCGAGAGCTTTGGAGATAAAAGAGTGAGAGTTCAGGAGATAAAACAGTGCGAATTCGAGAGATAAAACATCGAGAGTTCTGGAGAAAGATCAGCAGGAGTTCAAAGGATAAAAAAGCGCGACCTTGGGAGATAAAACTGTGCGAGTTCGGAGGATAAAACAACGAGAGCTTGGGAGATAAAACAGCTAGGGCCCTGGAGAAAAAACAGGCAGAGTTTAGCGGATAAAACAGCGAGAAATCAGCGGATAAAACAGTGAGAGTTCAGTGTATAATACAACTTGAGTTCAGGGGTAAAGCAGCAAAAGCTCGGACAATAAAACAATGAGTGTTCAGGGGATAAAACAGTTAGAGTTTGGGAGATAAAACAGCGAGGGTTCTGGAGAAAAATCAGCCAGAGTTCAGGGGAAAAGACAGCGAGAATTGGGGATAAAACAGCGAGACATTGGGAGATAAAATAGCGAGTGTTCTGGAGAATAATCAGCGAGAGTTCAGGGGATAAAAGAGCGAGAGTTTGGGAGATAAAACAGCGAGGGTTCTGGAGAAAAATTGGTGAGTTCAGGAGATAAAACCGAGAATTCAGGGGATAAAACAGTGAGAGTTCAGAGGAGAAAAAAGTGAGAGATTAGTGGATAAAAGAGCGAGAGTTCACGGGTAAAGCAATGAAAGTTCAGGAACAGTGAGAGTTCAGCTGAAAATCCAGCCAGAGTTTGGAAGTTAAAATATCAAGAATTCTGGAGAAAAATAACCAAGAATTTTGGTGAAACATCAGTGAGAGTTTGTGAGATAAAACAGTGAGAGTTCAGGCGTTAAAACAGTGAGATTTTGTGAGATAAAACATCAAGTGTTCTGGAGAAAAATCACCGAGAGTTCAGAGGATTTAACAGCGAGAGCTTGGGAGATAAAACAGCGAGGATTCTGGAGAAAAATCAGCCAGATTTCAGGGGATAAAACAACGGGAATTCAGGGGTAAATCAGCAAAAGCTCAGAAGCTTAAACAATGAGAGTTCAGGGGATAAACCAGCGAGAGTTTTGGAGATTAAACAGCGAGGGTTTTGGAGAAAAATCAGCCAGAGTTCAGGGGATATAACAGCGAGAGTTCAGGAGATAAAACAGTGAGAGTTTGGGAGATTGAACAGCGAGGGTTTTGGAGAAAAATCAGCCAGAGTTCAGGGGATATAACAGCGAGAAATTAGGGGATAAAACAGCGAGAGTTCAGGGGTTAAAACAGCGAGGGACTTGGTCATAAAATTGCGGGGGTCTGGAGAAAAATCAGCGAGAGTGCAGAGGAGAAAACTGAGAAAATTCAGGGGATAAATCATTGAGAATTCAGGGGATAAAACAGTGAGAGTTTGGGAGACAGAATACCGAGGTTTCTGGAGGAAAATCAGCAAGAGTTCAGGGTATAAAACAGCGAGAGTTCAGGGGATAAAACAGCGAGAACTCAGGGGATAAAGAGCAAGAGTTCAGGGGTAAAGCAGCAAAAGCTCGGAATATAATACAAGGCGAGTTTTTGGGATAAAACAGTGAGAGTTTCGGAGGTAAATTAGCGAGGGCTCTTGAGAAAAAGCAGCGAGAGTTCAGGGAATAAAGTAGCGAGAGTTTGTGAGATAAAACAGCGAGGGTTCTGGAGAAAAATCAGCAAGAGATCAGAGCCTAAACCAGCAAGAACTCAGGAGAAAACTCAGCAAGAATTCTTGAGAAAAGGTGGCGAGAGTTCAGGGGATAAAACAGCGAGAATTCAGCGGATAAAACAGCGAGAATTCAGGGGATACAACAGCAAGGGTACAGGACAAAAAACAGCGGGAGTTTGAGAAATAAAAGAGCGACAGTTCAGGAGATAGAATAATGAGAGCTCTGGAGAAAAATCAGCGAGTGCTTGGGAGATAAAAGAGTGAGAGTTCAGTAGATAAAACAGTGAGAATTCAGGAGATAAAACAGTGAGAGTTTGGAAGAACAAACAGTGATGGTTCTGGAGAAAAAACAACGAGAGTTTTCGAGATAAAGCAGTGCGAGTTCAGGAGATAAAAAGTGAGAATTCGGGAGTTAAAACAGCAGGAGTTCAGGAGATAAAACAAGCGTTCAGGAGATAAAAATGCTAGAATTCAGGAGATAAATCAGCGAGAATTCAGGAGATAAAATAGCGAGATTTCTGGAGAAAAATCAGCGAGAGCTTTCGAGATAAAAGAGTAAGAGTTCAGGAGATAAAACAGTGTGAATTCGAGAGATAAACATCGAGAGTTCTGGAGATAGATCAGCAGGAGTTCAAAGGATAAAATAGCGAGCCCTTGGGAGACAAAACTGTGCGAGTTCAGAGGATAAAACAGTGAGAGCTTGGGAGATAAAACAGCTAGGGCCCTGGAGAAAAATCAGGCAGAGTTTAGCGGATAAAACAGCGAGAAATCAGCGGATAAAACAGTGAGAGTTCAGTATATAATACAGTGAGAGTTCAGGGATGAAGCAGCAAAAGCTCGGACGATAAAACAATGAGTGTTCAGGGGATAAAACAGTTAGAGTTTGGGAGATAAAGCAGCGAGGGATCTGCAGAAAAATCAGCCAGAGTTCAGGGGATAAGACAGCGAGATTTGGGGATAAAACAGCGAGAAGTTGGGAGAAAAAATAGCGAGTGTTCTGGAGAATAATCAGCGAGAGTTCAGGGAATAAAGCAGCGAGAGTTTGTGAGATAAAACAGCGAGGCTTCTGGAGAAAAATCATCAAGAGTTCAGAGGGTAAAACAGCAAGAGCTCAGGAGAAAATTCAGCAAGGATTCTGGAGAAAAAGTGGCGAGAGTTCAGGGTATAAAACAGCGAGAGTTCAGGGGATAAAACAGCGAGAGCTCAGGGGATAAAAGAGCAAGAGTTCAGGGGTAAAGCAGCAAAAGCTCAGAATATAAAACAAGGCGAGTTTTTGGGATAAAACAGTGAGAGTTTGGGAGGTAAAGTAGGGAGGGCTCTGGAGGAAAAGCAGCGAGAGTTCAGGGAATAAAGCAGCGAGAGATTGTGAGATAAAACAGTGAGGCTTCTGGAGAAAAATCAGCAAGAGTTCAGAGGGTAAAACAGCAAGAGCTCAGGAGAAAATTCAGCATGAATTCTGGAGAAAAAGTGGCGAGAGTTCAGGGATAAAATAGCGAGAATTCAGCGGATAAAAGAGCGAGGATTTAAGGGATACAACAGCGAGGGTTCAGGACATAAAACAGCGGGAGTTTGAGAGATAAAAGAGCGACAGTTCAGGAGATAGAATAATGAGAGTTCTGGAGAAAAATCAGCGAGTGCTTGGGAGATAAAAGACTGACAGTTCAGGAGATAAAACAGTGAGAATTCGAGAGATAAAACATCGAGAGTTCTGGAGAAAGATCAGCAGGAGTTCAAAGGATAAAAAAGCGCGACCTTGGGAGATAAAACTGTGCGAGTTCGGAGGATAAAACAACGAGAGTTTGGGAGATAAAACAGCCAGGGTTCTGGAGAAAAATCGGCAAGAGCTCAGGAGATAAAACCGAGAATTCAGGGGATAATACAGTGAGAGTTCAGAGGACAAAAAAGTGATAGATTAGTGGATAAAAGTGCGAGAGTTCACGGGTAAAGCAGTGAAAGTTCAGGAACAGTGAGAGTTCAGCTGAAAAACCAGCCAGAGTTTGGAAGTTAAAATATCAAGAATTCTGGAGAAAAATAACCAAGAATTTTGGTGAAACATCAGTCAGAGTTATTGAGATAAAACATTGAGAGTTCAGGGGATAAAACAGTGAGAGTTTGTGAGATAACACATCAAGGGTTCTGGAGAAAAATCAGCGAGAGTTCAGAGGATTAAACAGCGAGAGCTTGGGAGATAAAACAGCGAGTGTTCTGGAGAAAAATCAGCCAGATTTCAGGGGATAAAACAATGGGAATTCAGGGGTAAATCAGCAAAAGCTCAGAAGATAAAACAATGAGAGTTCAGGGGATAAAACAGCGAGAGGTTTGGAGATTTAACAGCGAGGGTTTTGGAGAAAAATCAGCCAGAGTTCAGGGGATAAAACAGTGAGAGTTCAGGAGATAAAACAGCGAGAGTTTGGGAGATTAAACAGCGAGGGTTTTGAAGAAAAATCATCCAGAGTTCAGGCGATATAACAGCGAGAATTCAGGGGATAAAACAGTGAGAGTTGAGGGGATAAAACAGCGAGAGTGCAGAGGAGAAAGCAGTGAAAATTCAGGGGATAAAGCATCGAGAATTCAGGGGATAAAATAGTGTGAGTTTGGGAGATAGAATACTGAGGTTTCTGGAGGAAAATCAGCAAGAGTTCAGGGTATAAAACAGCGAGAGTTCACGGGATAAAACCGCGAGAGCTCAGGGGATAAAACAGCAAGAGTTCAGGGGTAAAGCAGCAAAAGCTCAGAATATAAACAAAGGCGGGTTTTTGTGATAAAACAGTGAGAGTTTGGGAGGTAAAGTACCGAGGGCTCTGGTGAAATAGCAGCGAGAGTTCAGAGGTAAACCAGCAAGAGCTCAGGAGAAAACTCAGCAAGAATTCTGGAGAAAAAGTGGCGAGAGTTCAGGGGATAAAACAGCGAAAATTAAAAGGATAAAACAGCGAGAATTCAGGGGATACAACAGCGAGGGTTCAGGACATAAAACAGCGGGCGTTTGAGAGATAAAAGAGCGACAGTTCAGAACATCGAATAATGAGAGTTCTGGAGAAAAATCAACGAGTGCTTGGGAGATAAAAGAGTGAGAGTTCTGGAGATAAAACAGTGAGAATTCAGGAGATAAAACAGTGAGAGTTTGGAAGATCAAACAGCGAGGGTTCTGGAGAAAAATCGGCAAGAGTTCAGGAGATAAAACCGAGAATTCAGGGGATAAAACAGTGAGAGTTCAGAGGACAAAAAAGTGAGAACTTAGTGGATAAAAGAGCGAGAGTTCACGGGTAAAGCAGTGAAAGTTCAGGAACAGTGAGAGTTCAGGTGATAAACCAGCCAGAGTTTGGAAGTTAAAATATCAAGAATTCTGGAGAGAAATAACCAAGAATTTTGGTGAAACGTCAGTGAGAGTTTGTGAGATAAAACAGTGAGAGTTCAGGGGATAAAACAGTGAGAGTTTGTGAGATAACACATCAAGGTTTCTGGAGAAAAATCACCGAGAGTTCAGGGGATAAAACATCGGGAATTCAGGGGTAAATCAGCAAAAGCTCAGAAGATCAAACAATGAGAGTTCAGGAGATAAAACAGCGGGAGTTTGGGAGATTAAACAGCGAGTGTTTTGAAGAAAAATCAGCCAGAGTTCAGGGGATATAACAGCGAGAAATCAGGGGATAAAACAGCGAGAGTTCAGGGGATAAAACAGCGAGAGTTTTGGACATAAACCTGTGAGGGTTCTGGAGAAAAATCAGCGAGAGTGCAGAGGAGAAAGCAGTCAAAATTCAGGGGATAAAGCATCGAGAATTCAGGGGATAAAACAGTGAGAGTTTGGGAGATAGAATACCGAGGTTTCTGGAGGAAAATCAGCAAGAGTTCAGGGTATAAAACAGCGAGAGTTAAGGGGATAAAACAGCGAGAGCTCAGGGGATAAAAGAGCAAGAGTTCAGGGGTAAAGCAGCAAAAGGTCGGAAAATAAAACAAGGTGAGTTTTTGGGATAAAACAGTGAGAATTTGGGAGGTAAAGTAGGGAGGGCTCTGGAGGAAAAGCAGCGAGAGATCAGGGAATAAAGCAGCGAGAGTTTGTGAGATAAAACAGCGAGGCTTCTGGAGAAAAATCAGCAAGAGTGCAGAGGGTAAAACAGCAAGAGCTCAGGAGAAAATTCAGCAAGAATTCTGGAGAAAAAGTGGCGAGAGTTCAGGGGATAAAGCAGCGAGAATTCAGCGGATAAAAGAGCGAGAATTTAAGGGATACAACAGCGAGGGTTCAGGACATAAAACAGCGGGAGTTTGAGAGATAAAAGAGCGAAAGTTCAGGAGATAGAATAATGAGAGTTCTGGAGAAAAATCAGCGAGTGCTTGGGAGATAAAAGACTGACAGTTCAGGAGATAAAACAGTGAGAATTCAGGAGATAAAACAGTGAGAGTTTGGAAGTTAAAATATCAAGAATTCTGGAGAGAAATAACCAAGAATTTTGGTGAAACGTCAGTGAGAGTTTGTGAGATAAAACAGTGAGAGTTCAGGGGATAAAACAGTGAGAGTTTGTGAGATAACACATCAAGGTTTCTGGAGAAAAATCACCGAGAGTTCAGGGGATAAAACATCGGGAATTCAGGGGTAAATCAGCAAAAGCTCAGAAGATCAAACAATGAGAGTTCAGGAGATAAAACAGCGGGAGTTTGGGAGATTAAACAGCGAGTGTTTTGAAGAAAAATCAGCCAGAGTTCAGGGGATATAACAGCGAGAAATCAGGGGATAAAACAGCGAGAGTTCAGGGGATAAAACAGCGAGAGTTTTGGACATAAACCTGTGAGGGTTCTGGAGAAAAATCAGCGCGAGTGCAGAGGAGAAAGCAGTGAAAATTCAGGGGATAAAGCATCGAGAATTCAGGGGATAAAACAGTGAGAGTTTGGGAGATAGAATACCGAGGTTTCTGGAGGAAAATCAGCAAGAGTTCAGGGTATAAAACAGCGAGAGTTAAGGGGATAAAACAGCGAGAGCTCAGGGGATAAAAGAGCAAGAGTTCAGGGGTAAAGCAGCAAAAGGTCAGAAAATAAAACAAGGTGAGTTTTTGGGATAAAACAGTGAGAGTTTGGGAGGTAAAGTAGCGAGGGCTCTGGAGGAAAAGCAGCGAGAGATCAGGGAATAAAGCAGCGAGAGTTTGTGAGATAAAACAGCGAGGCTTCTGGAGAAAAATCAGCAAGAGTGCAGAGGGTAAAACAGCAAGAGCTCAGGAGAAAATTCAGCAAGAATTCTGGAGAAAAAGTGGCGAGAGTTCAGGGGATAAAGCAGCGAGAATTCAGCGGATAAAAGAGCGAGAATTTAAGGGATACAACAGCGAGGGTTCAGGACATAAAACAGCGGGAGTTTGAGAGATAAAAGAGCGAAAGTTCAGGAGATAGAATAATGAGAGTTCTGGAGAAAAATCAGCGAGTGCTTGGGAGATAAAAGACTGACAGTTCAGGAGATAAAACAGTGAGAATTCAGGAGATAAAACAGTGAGTGTTAGGAAGATCAAACAGCGAGGGTTTTGGAGAAAAAACAGCGAGAGTTTTCAAGATAAAACAGTGAGAGTTCAGGAGATAAAAAGTGAGAATCCGGGAGTTAAAACAGCAGGAGTTCAGGAGATAAAACAAGCGTTCAGGAGATAAAACAGCTAGAATTCAGGAGATAAAACAGCAAGAGGTCAGTAGAAAAATCAGCACGAATTCTGGCGATAAAACAGCGAGAGTTCAGGAGATAAAACAGCGAGAGTTCAGGAGATAAAATAGTGAGATTTCTGGAGAAAAATCAGCGAGAGCTTTGGAGATAAAAGAGTGAGAGTTCAGGAGATAAAACAGTGCGAATTCGAGAGATAAAACATCGAGAGTTCTGGAGAAAGATCAGCAGGAGTTCAAAGGATAAAAAAGCGCGACCTTGGGAGATAAAACTGTGCGAGTTCGGAGGATAAAACAACGAGAGCTTGGGAGATAAAACAGCTAGGGCCCTGGAGAAAAAACAGGCAGAGTTTAGCGGATAAAACAGCGAGAAATCAGCGGATAAAACAGTGAGAGTTCAGTGTATAATACAACTTGAGTTCAGGGGTAAAGCAGCAAAAGCTCGGACAATAAAACAATGAGTGTTCAGGGGATAAAACAGTTAGAGTTTGGGAGATAAAACAGCGAGGGTTCTGGAGAAAAATCAGCAAGAGTTCAGAGGGTAAAACAGCAAGAGCTCAGGAGAAAATTCAGCAAGAATTCTGGAGAAAAAGTGGCGAGAGTTCAGGGGATAAAACAGCGAGATTTCAGCGGATAAAAGAGCGAGAATTTAAGGGATACAACAGCGAGGGTTCAGGACATAAAACAGCGGGAGTTTGAGAGATAAAAGAGCGACAGTTCAGGAGATAGAATAATGAGAGTTCTGGAGAAAAATCAGCGAGTGCTTGGGAGATAAAAGACTGACAGTTCAGGAGATAAAACAGTGAGAATTCAGGAGATAAAACAGTGAGTGTTTGGAAGATCAAACAGCGAGGGTTCTGGAGAAAAAACAGCGAGAGTGTTTGAGATAAAACAGCGAGAGTTCAGGAGATAAAAAGTGAGAATTTGGGAGTTAAAACAGCAGGAGTTCAGGAGATAAAACAAGCGTTCAGGAGATAAAACAGCTAGAATTCAGGAGATAAAACAGCAAGAGGTCAGTAGAAAAATCAGCACGAATTCTGGAGATAAAACAGCGAGAGTTCAGGAGATAAAACAGCGAGAGTTCAGGAGATAAAATAGTGAGATTTCTGGAGAAAAATCAGCGAGAGCTTTGGAGACAAAAGAGTGAGAGTTCAGGAGATAAAACAGTGCGAATTCGAGAGATAAAACATCGAGAGTTCTGGAGAAAGATCAGCAGGAGTTCAAAGGATAAAAAAGCGCGACCTTGGGAGATAAAACTGTGCGAGTTCGGAGGATAAAACAACGAGAGCTTGGGAGATAAAACAGCTAGGGCCCTGGAGAAAAAACAGGCAGAGTTTAGCGGATAAAACAGCGAGAAATCAGCGGATAAAACAGTGAGAGTTCAGTGTATAATACAGCTTGAGTTCAGGGGTAAAGCAGCAAAAGCTCGGACAATAAAACAATGAGTGTTCAGGGGATAAAACAGTTAGAGTTTGGGAGATAAAACAGGGAGGGTTCTGGAGAAAAATCACAAAGAGTTCAGGGGATTAGACAGCGAGAATTGGGGATAAAACAGCGAGACATTTGGAGATAAAAAAGTGAGTGTTCTGAAGAATAATCAGCGAGAGATCAGGAGATAAAAGAGCGAGAGTTTGGGAGATAAAACAGCGAGGGTTCTGGAGAAAAATCGGCAAGAGTTCAGGAGATAAAACCGAGAATTCAGGGGATAAAACAGTGAGAGTTCAGAGGACAAAAAAGTGAGAAGTTAGTAGATTAAAGAGCGAGAGTTCACGGGTAAAGCAGTGAAAGTTCAGGAACAGTGAGAGTTCAGGTGATAAACCAGCCAGAGTTTGGAAGTTAAAATATCAAGAATTCTGGAGAAAAATAACCAAGAATTTTGGTGAAACATCAGTGAGAGTTTGTGAGATAAAACAGTGAGAGTTCAGGGGATAAAACAGTGAGAGTTTGGGAGATTAAACAGCGAGGCTTCTGGAGAAAAATCAGCAAGAGTTCAGAGGGTAAAACAGCAAGAGCTCAGGAGAAAATTCAGCAAGAATTCTGGAGAAAAAGTGGCGAGAGTTCAGGGATAAAACAGCGAGAATTCAGCGGATAAAAGAGCGAGGATTTAAGGGATACAACAGCGAGGGTTCAGGACATAAAACAGCGGGAGTTTGAGAGATAAAAGAGCGACAGTTCAGGAGATAGAATAATGAGAGTTCTGGAGAAAAATCAGCGAGTGCTTGGGAATAAAAGACTGACAGTTCAGGAGATAAAACAGTGAGAATTCAGGAGATACAACAGTGAGAGTTTGGAAGATCAAACAGCGAGGGTTCTGGAGAAAAAACAGCGAGAGTTTCCAAGATAAAACAGCGAGAGTTCAGGAGACAAAAAGTGAGAATTCGGGAGTTAAAACTGCAGGAGTTCAGGAGATAAAACAAGCGTTCAGGAGATAAAACAGCTAGAATTCAGGAGATAAAACAGCAAGAGGTCAGTAGAAAAATCAGCACGAATTCTGGAGATAAAACAGCGAGAGTTCAGGAGATAAAACAGCGAGAGTTCAGGAGATAAAATAGTGAGATTTCCGGAGAAAAATCAGCGAGAGCTTTGGAGATAAAAGAATGAGAGTTCAGGAGATAAAACAGTGCGAATTCGAGAGATAAAACATCGAGAGTTCTGGAGAAAGATCAGCAGGAGTTCAAAGGATAAAAAAGCGCGACCTTGGGAGATAAAACTGTGTGAGTTCGGAGGATAAAACAACGAGAGCTTGGGAGATAAAACAGCTAGGGCCCTGGAGAAAAAACAGGCAGAGTTTAGCGGATAAAACAGCGAGAAATCAGCGGATAAAACAGTGAGAGTTCAGTGTATAATACAGCTTGAGTTCAGGGGTAAAGCAGCAAAAGCTCGGACAATAAAACAATGAGTGTTCAGGGGATAAAACAGTTAGAGTTTGGGAGATAAAACAGGGAGGGTTCTGGAGAAAAATCACAAAGAGTTCAGGGGATTAGACAGCGAGAATTGGCGATAAAACAGCGAGACGTTGGGAGATAAAATAGCGAGTGTTCTGGAGAATAATCAGCGAGAGTTGAAGGGATAAAAGAGCGAGAGTTTGGGAGATAAAACAGCGAGGGTTCTGGAGAAAAATCGGCAAGAGTTCAGGAGATAAAACCGAGAATTCAGGGGATAATACAGTGAGAGTTCAGAGGACAAAAAAGTGAGAGATTAGTGGATAAAAGAGCGAGAGTTCAGAGGTAAAGCAGTGAAAGTTCAGGAACAGTGAGAGTTCAGCTGAAAAACCAGCCAGAGTTTGGAAGTTAAAATATCAAGAATTCTGGAGAAAAATAACCAAGAATTTTGGTGAAGCATCAGTGTGAGTTATTGAGATAAAACAGTGAGAGTTCAGGGGATAAAACAGTGAGAGTTTGTGAGATAACACATCAAGGGTTCTGGAGAAAAATCAGCGAGAGTTCAGAGGATTAAACAGCGAGAGCTTGGGAGATAAAACAGCGAGGGTTCTGGAGAAAAATCAGCCAGATTTCAGGGGATAAAACAGTGGGAATTCAGGGGTAAATCAGCAAAAGCTCAGAAGATAAAACAATGAGAGTTCAGGGGATAAAACAGCGAGAGTTTTGGAGATTTAACAGCGAGGGTTTTGGAGAAAAATCAGCCAGAGTTCAGGGGATAAAACTGTGAGAGTTCAGGAGATAAAACAGCGAGAGTTTGGGAGATTAAACAGCGAGGGTTTTGAAGAAAAATCATCCAGAGTTCAGGGGATATAACAGCGAGAATTCAGGGGATAAAACAGTGAGAGTTCAGGGGATAAAACAGCGAGAGTTTTGGACATAAAACTGTGAGGGTTCTGGAGAAAAATCAGCGAGAGTGCAGAGGAGAAAGCAGTGAAAATTCAGGGGATAAAGCATCGAGAATTCAGGGGATAAAATAGTGTGAGTTTGTGAGATAGAATACCGAGGTTTCTGGAGGAAAATCAGCAAGAGCTCAGGGTATAAAACAGCGAGAGTTCACGGGATAAAACCGCGAGAGCTCAGGGGATAAAAGAGCAAGAGTTCAGGGGTAAAGCAGCAAAAGCTCGGAAGATAAACAAAGGCGGGTTTTTGGGATAAAACAGTGAGAGTTTGGGAGGTAAAGTAGCGAGGGCTCTGGAGAAATAGCAGCGAGAGTTCAGAGGTAAACCAGCAAGAGCTCAGGAGAAAACTCAGCAAGAATTCTGGAGAAAAAGTGGCGAGAGTTCAGGGGATAAAACAGCGAAAATTAAAAGGATAAAACAGCGAAAATTCAGGGGATACAACAGCGAGGGTTCAGGACATAAAACAGCGGGCGTTTGAGAGATAAAAGAGCGACAGTTCAGGACATAGAATAATGAGAGTTCTGGAGAAAAATCAGCGAGTGCTTGGGAAATAAAAGAATGAGAGTTCTGGAGATAAAACTGTGAGAATTCAGGAGATAAAACAGTGAGAGTTTGGAAGATCAAACAGCGAGGGTTCTGGAGAAAAATCGGCAAGAGTTCAGGAGATAAAACCGAGAATTCAGGGGATAAAACAGTGAGAGTTCAGAGGACAAAAAAGTGAGAACTTAGTGGATAAAAGAGCGAGAGTTCACGGGTAAAGCATTGAAAGTTCAGGAACAGTGAGAGTTCAGGTGATAAACCAGCCAGAGTATGGAAGTTAAAGTATCAAGAATTCTGGAGAAAAATAACCAAGAATTTTGGTGAAACATCAGTGAGAGTTTGTGAGATAAAACAGTGAGAGTTCAGGGGATAAAACAGGGAGAGTTTGTGAGATAACACATCAAGGTTTCTGGAGAAATATCACCGAGAGTTCAGGGGATAAAACATCGGGAATTCAGGGGTAAATCAGCAAAAGCTCAGAAGATCAAACAATGAGAGTTCAGGGGATAAAACAGCGAGAGTTTTGGAGATTAAACAGCGAGGGTTTTAGAGAAAAATCAGCCCGAGTTCAGGAGATAAAACAGCGAGAGTTTGGGAGATTAAACAGCGAGGGTTTTGAAGAAAAATCAGCCAGAGTTCAGGGGATATAACAGCGAGAAATCAGGGGATAAAACAGCGAGAGTTCAGGGGATAAAACAGCGAGAGTTTTGGACATAAAACTGTGAGGGTTCTGGAGAAAAATCAGCGCGAGTGCAGAGGAGAAAGCAGTGAAAATTCAGGGGATAAAGCATCGAGAATTCAGGGGATAAAACAGTGAGAGTTTGGGAGATAGAATACCGAGGTTTCTGGAGGAAAATCAGCAAGAGTTCAGGGTATAAAACAGCGAGAGTTAAGGGGATAAAACAGCGAGAGCTCAGGGGATAAAAGAGCAAGAGTTCAGGGGTAAAGCAGCAAAAGGTCGGAAAATAAAACAAGGCGAGTTTTTGGGATAAAACAGTGAGAGTTTGGGAGGTAAAGTAGGGAGGGCTCTGGAGGAAAAGCAGCGAGAGTTCAGGGAATAAAGCAGCGAGAGTTTGTGAGATAAAACAGCGAGGCTTCTGGAGAAAAATCAGCAAGAGTTCAGAGGGTAAAACAGCAAGAGCTCAGGAGAAAATTCAGCAAGAATTCTGGAGAAAAAGTGGCGAGAGTTCAGGGGATAAAACAGCGAGAATTCAGCGGATAAAAGAGCGAGAATTTAAGGGATACAACAGCGAGGGTTCAGGACATAAAACAGCGGGAGTTTGAGAGATAAAAGAGCGACAGTTCAGGAGATAGAATAATGAGAGTTCTGGAGAAAAATCAGCGAGTGCTTGGGAGATAAAAGACTGACAGTTCAGGAGATAAAACAGTGAGAATTCAGGAGATAAAACAGTGAGTGTTTGGAAGATCAAACAGCGAGGGTTCTGGAGAAAAAACAGCGAGAGTGTTCGAGATAAAACAGCGAGAGTTCAGGAGATAAAAAGTGAGAATTTGGGAGTTAAAACAGCAGGAGTTCAGGAGATAAAACAAGCGTTCAGGAGATAAAACAGCTAGAATTCAGGAGATAAAACAGCAAGAGGTCAGTAGAAAAATCAGCACGAATTCTGGAGATAAAACAGCGAGAGTTCAGGAGATAAAACAGCGAGAGTTCAGGAGATAAAATAGTGAGATTTCTGGAGAAAAATCAGCGAGAGCTTTGGAGACAAAAGAGTGAGAGTTCAGGAGATAAAACAGTGCGAATTCGAGAGATAAAACATCGAGAGTTCTGGAGAAAGATCAGCAGGAGTTCAAAGGATAAAAAAGCGCGACCTTGGGAGATAAAACTGTGCGAGTTCGGAGGATAAAACAACGAGAGCTTGGGAGATAAAACAGCTAGGGCCCTGGAGAAAAAACAGGCAGAGTTTAGCGGATAAAACAGCGAGAAATCAGCGGATAAAACAGTGAGAGTTCAGTGTATAATACAGCTTGAGTTCAGGGGTAAAGCAGCAAAAGCTCGGACAATAAAACAATGAGTGTTCAGGGGATAAAACAGTTAGAGTTTGGGAGATAAAACAGGGAGGGTTCTGGAGAAAAATCACAAAGAGTTCAGGGGATTAGACAGCGAGAATTGGGGATAAAACAGCGAGACATTTGGAGATAAAAAAGTGAGTGTTCTGGAGAATAATCAGCGAGAGATCAGGAGATAAAAGAGCGAGAGTTTGGGAGATAAAACAGCGAGGGTTCTGGAGAAAAATCGGCAAGAGTTCAGGAGATAAAACCGAGAATTCAGGGGATAAAACAGTGAGAGTTCAGAGGACAAAAAAGTGAGAAGTTAGTAGATTAAAGAGCGAGAGTTCACGGGTAAAGCAGTGAAAGTTCAGGAACAGTGAGAGTTCAGGTGATAAACCAGCCAGAGTTTGGAAGTTAAAATATCAAGAATTCTGGAGAAAAATAACCAAGAATTTTGGTGAAACATCAGTGAGAGTTTGTGAGATAAAACAGTGAGAGTTCAGGGGATAAAACAGTGAGAGTTTGGGAGATTAAACAGCGAGGCTTCTGGAGAAAAATCAGCAAGAGTTCAGAGGGTAAAACAGCAAGAGCTCAGGAGAAAATTCAGCAAGAATTCTGGAGAAAAAGTGGCGAGAGTTCAGGGATAAAACAGCGAGAATTCAGCGGATAAAAGAGCGAGGATTTAAGGGATACAACAGCGAGGGTTCAGGACATAAAACAGCGGGAGTTTGAGAGATAAAAGAGCGACAGTTCAGGAGATAGAATAATGAGAGTTCTGGAGAAAAATCAGCGAGTGCTTGGGAATAAAAGACTGACAGTTCAGGAGATAAAACAGTGAGAATTCAGGAGATACAACAGTGAGAGTTTGGAAGATCAAACAGCGAGGGTTCTGGAGAAAAAACAGCGAGCGTTTCCAAGATAAAACAGCGAGAGTTCAGGAGACAAAAAGTGAGAATTCGGGAGTTAAAACTGCAGGAGTTCAGGAGATAAAACAAGCGTTCAGGAGATAAAACAGCTAGAATTCAGGAGATAAAACAGCAAGAGGTCAGTAGAAAAATCAGCACGAATTCTGGAGATAAAACAGCGAGAGTTCAGGAGATAAAGCAGCGAGAGTTCAGGAGATAAAAGAGTGAGAGTTCAGGAGATAAAACAGTGCAAATTCGAGAGATAAAACATCGAGAGTTCTGGAGAAAGATCAGCAGGAGTTCAAAGGATAAAAAAGCGCGACCTTGGGAGATAAAACTGTGTGAGTTCGGAGGATAAAACAACGAGAGCTTGGGAGATAAAACAGCTAGGGCCCTGGAGAAAAAACAGGCAGAGTTTAGCGGATAAAACAGCGAGAAATCAGCGGATAAAACAGTGAGAGTTCAGTGTATAATACAGCTTGAGTTCAGGGGTAAAGCAGCAAAAGCTCGGACAATAAAACAATGAGTGTTCAGGGGATAAAACAGTTAGAGTTTGGGAGATAAAACAGGGAGGGTTCTGGAGAAAAATCACAAAGAGTTCAGGGGATTAGACAGCGAGAATTGGCGATAAAACAGCGAGACGTTGGGAGATAAAATAGCGAGTGTTCTGGAGAATAATCAGCGAGAGTTGAAGGGATAAAAGAGCGAGAGTTTGGGAGATAAAACAGCGAGGGTTCTGGAGAAAAATCGGCAAGAGTTCAGGAGATAAAACCGAGAATTCAGGGGATAATACAGTGAGAGTTCAGAGGACAAAAAAGTGAGAGATTAGTGGATAAAAGAGCGAGAGTTCAGAGGTAAAGCAGTGAAAGTTCAGGAACAGTGAGAGTTCAGCTGAAAAACCAGCCAGAGTTTGGAAGTTAAAATATCAAGAATTCTGGAGAAAAATAACCAAGAATTTTGGTGAAGCATCAGTGTGAGTTATTGAGATAAAACAGTGAGAGTTCAGGGGATAAAACAGTGAGAGTTTGTGAGATAACACATCAAGGGTTCTGGAGAAAAATCAGCGAGAGTTCAGAGGATTAAACAGCGAGAGCTTGGGAGATAAAACAGCGAGGGTTCTGGAGAAAAATCAGCCAGATTTCAGGGGATAAAACAGTGGGAATTCAGGGGTAAATCAGCAAAAGCTCAGAAGATAAAACAATGAGAGTTCAGGGGATAAAACAGCGAGAGTTTTGGAGATTTAACAGCGAGGGTTTTGGAGAAAAATCAGCCAGAGTTCAGGGGATAAAACTGTGAGAGTTCAGGAGATAAAACAGCGAGAGTTTGGGAGATTAAACAGCGAGGGTTTTGAAGAAAAATCATCCAGAGTTCAGGGGATATAACAGCGAGAATTCAGGGGGATAAAACAGTGAGAGTTCAGGGGATAAAACAGCGAGAGTTTTGGACATAAAACTGTGAGGGTTCTGGAGAAAAATCAGCGAGAGTGCAGAGGAGAAAGCAGTGAAAATTCAGGGGATAAAGCATCGAGAATTCAGGGGATAAAATAGTGTGAGTTTGTGAGATAGAATACCGAGGTTTCTGGAGGAAAATCAGCAAGAGTTCAGGGTATAAAACAGCGAGAGTTCACGGGATAAAACCGCGAGAGCTCAGGGGATAAAAGAGCAAGAGTTCAGGGGTAAAGCAGCAAAAGCTCGGAAGATAAACAAAGGCGGGTTTTTGGGATAAAACAGTGAGAGTTTGGGAGGTAAAGTAGCGAGGGCTCTGGAGAAATAGCAGCGAGAGTTCAGAGGTAAACCAGCAAGAGCTCAGGAGAAAACTCAGCAAGAATTCTGGAGAAAAAGTGGCGAGAGTTCAGGGGATAAAACAGCGAAAATTAAAAGGATAAAACAGCGAAAATTCAGGGGATACAACAGCGAGGGTTCAGGACATAAAACAGCGGGCGTTTGAGAGATAAAAGAGCGACAGTTCAGGACATAGAATAATGAGAGTTCTGGAGAAAAATCAGCGAGTGCTTGGGAAATAAAAGAATGAGAGTTCTGGAGATAAAACTGTGAGAATTCAGGAGATAAAACAGTGAGAGTTTGGAAGATCAAACAGCGAGGGTTCTGGAGAAAAATCGGCAAGAGTTCAGGAGATAAAACCGAGAATTCAGGGGATAAAACAGTGAGAGTTCAGAGGACAAAAAAGTGAGAACTTAGTGGATAAAAGAGCGAGAGTTCACGGGTAAAGCATTGAAAGTTCAGGAACAGTGAGAGTTCAGGTGATAAACCAGCCAGAGTATGGAAGTTAAAGTATCAAGAATTCTGGAGAAAAATAACCAAGAATTTTGGTGAAACATCAGTGAGAGTTTGTGAGATAAAACAGTGAGAGTTCAGGGGATAAAACAGGGAGAGTTTGTGAGATAACACATCAAGGTTTCTGGAGAAATATCACCGAGAGTTCAGGGGATAAAACATCGGGAATTCAGGGGTAAATCAGCAAAAGCTCAGAAGATCAAACAATGAGAGTTCAGGGGATAAAACAGCGAGAGTTTTGGAGATTAAACAGCGAGGGTTTTAGAGAAAAATCAGCCCGAGTTCAGGAGATAAAACAGCGAGAGTTTGGGAGATTAAACAGCGAGGGTTTTGAAGAAAAAATCAGCCAGAGTTCAGGGGGATATAACAGCGAGAAATCAGGGGATAAAACAGCGAGAGTTCAGGGGATAAAACAGCGAGAGTTTTGGACATAAAACTGTGAGGGTTCTGGAGAAAAATCAGCGCGAGTGCAGAGGAGAAAGCAGTGAAAATTCAGGGGATAAAGCATCGAGAATTCAGGGGATAAAACAGTGAGAGGTTTGGGAGATAGAATACCGAGGTTTCTGGAGGAAAATCAGCAAGAGTTCAGGGTATAAAACAGCGAGAGTTAAGGGGATAAAACAGCGAGAGCTCAGGGGATAAAAGAGCAAGAGTTCAGGGGTAAAGCAGCAAAAGGTCGGAAAATAAAACAAGGCGAGTTTTTGGGATAAAACAGTGAGAGTTTGGGAGGTAAAGTAGGGAGGGCTCTGGAGGAAAAGCAGCGAGAGTTCAGGGAATAAAGCAGCGAGAGTTTGTGAGATAAAACAGCGAGGCTTCTGGAGAAAAATCAGCAAGAGTTCAGAGGGTAAAACAGCAAGAGCTCAGGAGAAAATTCAGCAAGAATTCTGGAGAAAAAGTGGCGAGAGTTCAGGGGATAAAACAGCGAGAATTCAGCGGATAAAAGAGCGAGAATTTAAGGGATACAACAGCGAGGGTTCAGGACATAAAACAGCGGGAGTTTGAGAGATAAAAGAGCGACAGTTCAGGAGACAGAATAATGAGAGTTCTGGAGAAAAATCAGCGAGTGCTTGGGAGATAAAAGACTGACAGTTCAGGAGATAAAACAGTGAGAATTCAGGAGATAAAACAGTGAGTGTTTGGAAGATCAAACAGCGAGGGTTCTGGAGAAAAAACAGCGAGAGTTTTCGAGATAAAACAGCGAGAGTTCAGGAGATAAAAAGTGAGAATTCGGGAGTTAAAACAGCAGGAGTTCAGGAGATAAAACAAGCGTTCAGGAGATAAAACAGCTAGAAAATCAGGAGATAAAACAGCAAGAGGTCAGTAGAAAAATCAGCACGAATTCTGGAGATAAAACAGCGAGAGTTCAGGAAATAAAATAGCGAGAGTTCAGGAGATAAAATAGTGAGATTTCCGGAGAAAAATCAGCGAGAGCTTTGGAGATAAAAGAGTGAGAGTTCAGGAGATAAAACAGTGCGAATTCGAGAGATAAAACATCGAGAGTTCTGGAGAAAGATCAGCAGGAGTTCAAAGGATAAAAAAAGCGCGACCTTGGGAGATAAAACTGTGCGAGTTCGGAGGATAAAACAACGAGAGCTTGGGAGATAAAACAGCTAGGGCCCTGGAGAAAAAAACAGGCAGAGTTTAGCGGATAAAACAGCGAGAAATCAGCGGATAAAACAGTGAGAGTTCAGTGTATAATACAGCTTGAGTTCAGGGGTAAAAGCAGCAAAAGCTCGGACAATAAAACAATGAGTGTTCAGGGGATAAAACAGTTAGAGTTTGGGAGATAAAACAGCGAGGGTTCTGGAGAAAAATCAGCCAGAGTTCAGGGGATAAGACAGCGAGAATTGGGGATAAAACAGCGAGACATTGGGAGATAAAAATAGCGAGTGTTCTGGAGAATAATCAGCGAGAGTTCAGGGGATAAAAGAGCGAGAGTTTGGGAGATAAAACAGCGAGGGTTCTGGAGAAAAATCAGCAAGAGTTCAGGAGATAAAACCGAGAATTCAGGGGATAAAACAGTGAGAGTTCAGAGGAGAAAAAAGTGAGAGATTAGTGGATAAAAGAGCGAGAGTTCACGGGTAAATCAATGAAAGTTCAGGAACATTGAGAGTTCAGCTGAAAAAACCAGCCAGAGTTTGGAAGTTAAAGTATCAAGAATTCTGGAGAAAAATAACCAAGAATTTTGGTGAAACATCAGTGAGAGTTTGTGAGATAAAACAGTGAGAGTTCAGGGGATTAAACAATGAGAGTTTGTGAGATAACACATCAAGGGTTCTGGAGAAAAATCAGCGAGAGTTCAGAGGATTAAACAGCGAGAGCTTGGGAGATAAAACAGCGAGGGTTCTGGAGAAAAATCAGCCC
>JANJGN010004644.1:10000-15000 GCA_026770705.1 Isurus oxyrinchus
CTTGCCTCTCTGCCAGAGACGAAGTCCAAACGGTTAATGATTTCTCCGCCACACTTGCCTCGCTGCCAGAGACTAAGTCCAAATGGTTAATGATTTCTCCACTGCACTTGCCTCTGTGCCAGAGACGAAGTCCAAATGGTTAATGATTTCTGCACCACACTTGCCTCTCTGCCAGAGACGAAGTCCAAACGGTTAATGATTTCTGCGCCACACTTGCCTCGCTGCCAGAGACTAAGTCCAAATGGTTAATGATTTCTCCGCCACACTTGCCTCGCTGCCAGAGACTAAGTCCAAATGGTTAATGATTTCTGCACCACACTTGCCTCGCTGCCAGAGACTAAGTCCAAATGGTTAATGATTTCTGCACCACACTTGCCTCTCTGCCAGAGACGAAGTCCAAATGGTTAATGATTTCTCAGGGCCACTGTCCCATTGGTTAGCCATTTCTCCAGAGGCTTACCGAGGCCAACCTGCGATATCTCGCGGACCCGGAGGCCCCGTTGCACGTCCTGCACATTCAGTCCGAGGTGCATTGGTTACCCATTTCTCCAGAAGCTTACCGAAGGCACACCGTCACACCTCGCGGGCCCCGAGGCCACTTTCCCCGGTGCGCAAATTCAATCCGAGGTGCATTGCCCTTAGCCGCCTTCTCCGGCCGGCTTCGGGTGCGTTTCCGGGGCTCCGACCGGGGCAAATCCGGTCCCCGGGGCCAGTGGGAGCCGTCCCCGGGCACGCCCGGGCTTCCGGTCGCCGCTTTCCGTGACCGACCGAAAGACGGTAAAAAATGCCGAAAATGGACAAAAATGGCCGACGGCGGGGCCTCCTGGTCGGTTAGGCGGCAGCCTGGATCGGTCCCTGCGGACCTGGAGGCTCGAGACGGCACTCGGAGCTGTCGACCGATTCTCGACTTGCCACCTCCTACCATTCTGCAGATACCCCGCCAACCCCCCCAGCCAGCAAATGCAGCCGAGATGTCGGTCGGTAGTCCAGCCGCCGAGGAGGCCTCGAAAGCCCGCGACACCTCCTTTCGCCGTTTCCCCATCGGGAGAACCGAGGGGAAATCATTATCTAGCTCCGGCAGCCCCCCTCCAACAATTGCAACCCGCCCCGTGGCCGGGCCGATTCGCCCCGCCTAGCGGGAATGCCTCCACCGGGGGCCCGGCAGAAGCTTCGGATCCGACCTCATGGACTTCCGTCTTGGCACGGATTTCCCTCACACGGGCCCAGGGGCCACTTCCCCCGGCCTTCGGACGCAGCCGGAGGTGCATCGGGCCGAAGCCGCCTTCCCGGCCGGCTTCCGGAGGTTTCCGGGGCAAACTCCGGTCCTCCCGGCGAGGGGGAGCCTTCCCCGTGCACGCCCGGGTGTCAGGCCGCCGCTTTTCTTGACCGGCCGAAAGAGGCGAAAAATGCCGAAAATGACCAAAAATGGCCGACGGCGGGGCCTCCCGGTCGGTTTGGCGGCAGCCTGGGTCGGTCCCTGCAGACCTGGAGGCTCGAGAAGGCACTTGGCGAAGTCGACCCATTCTCGATTTGCCACCTCCTCCTATTCTGCAGATAGCCCGCCAACCTCCACAGCCAGCAAATGCAACCGTCATTCAGGCCGACGACCCTCCGGTAGTCATGCCGAGGAAGAGGCACCGAAGCCCCGCCAGGCCTTCCGGATTGCACCCGCTCCCCGACCGGTTCTTTTTCAAAAAAGGGCCCAGGAGCCCGGATTATTTTAGGACGCGCTCGGGACCGCCCTGAGGGACACCGAACACCCAACCTTTCCCCGGGTCGACCCTCCCCGCCTCGGCCACCGGGGGGGGGGTCGAACCGGATCACCGGTTAATGATTTCCCCCTGCTCGGACTCGGCTGTTTCTCAACCGCGCTTGCCCGGCTCGGCCCCCAGCCCCGGCCCCTCACGTGGGGGCCCTGAATACGCCCCCCGGCAGCCATCTTGGCCCGCCGGCCCGGTATTTTAGGCCGTTTCGACCCTTCCCTGCCCGCTGGCTGACTGGTTCACCATGTCCCCATTCTGCGCTTAGACTTTTCAGCTGCTCGGGATGCCGGCTGATGACGGCTCCCGTACGACCGGGCGGGCGGCTCCAACTACCGGCCGGCTGCCCGGCCTGCTAACCCGTTAAGCATTTCCCCGTCCTGCACACATTCCCTGGACCTGCTGGTGTGTTCTGCAGCTAACTGCACCCCTACGACCGGGCGGGAGGCTATGATTACTGGTCGGCTGCCCTGCCAGGTAACCGCTTAACCGATTCCCCGTTTGGTACTGAGTCCCTGGACCTGCTGGTGTGTTCTGCAGTTAACTGCACACCTATGACCGGGCGGGAGGCTATAAATACCGGCCGGCAGCCCAGCCTGCTAACCGGCTGCCCGTGTCCCCATTCGGTACTTAGTCCGTGGACCTGCTGGTGTGTTCTGCAGCTAACTGCACCCCTATGACCGGGCGGGAGGCTGTAAATACCGGCCGGCAGCCCAGCCTGCTAACCGGCTGCCCGTGTCCCCATTCCGTACTGAGTCCCTGGACCTGCTGGTGTGTTCTGCAGCTAACTGCACCCCTATGACCGGGCGGGAGGCTGTAATTACCGGCCGGCAGCCCTGCCTGCTGACCGGCTGCCCGTGTCCTCATTCTGTACTTAGTCCTTGGACATGCTGGTGTGTTCTGCAGCTAACTGCACCCCTATGGCCGGGCGGGAGGCTGTAAATACCGGCCGGCAGCCCAGCCTGCTAACCGGCTGCCCATGTCCCCATTCCGTGCTGAGTCCCTGGACCTGCTGGTGTGTTCTGCAGCTAACTGCACCCCTATGACCGGGCGGGAGGCTGTAAATACCGGCCGGCAGCCCAGCCTGCTAACCGGCTGCCCATGTCCCCATTCCGTGCTGAGTCCCTGGACCTGCTGGTGTGTTCTGCAGCTAACTGAACCCCGATGACCGGGCGGGAGGCTGTAATTACCGGCCGGCAGCCCTGCCTGCTAACCGACTGCCCGTGTCCCCATTCGGTACTTAGTCCGTGGACCTGCTGGTGTGTTCTGCAGCTAACTGCACCCCTATGACCGGGCGGGAGGCTGTAATTACCGGCCGGCAGCCCTGCCTGCTAACCAGCTGCCCGTGTCCCCATTCTGTCCTTAGTCCTTGGACCTGCTGGTGTGTTCTGCAGCTAACTGCACCCCTATGACCGGGCGGGAGGCTGTAATTACCGGCCGGCAGCCCTGCCTGCTAACTGGCTGCCCGTGTCCCCATTCTGTCCTTAGTCCTTGGACCTGCTGGTGTGTTCTGCAGCTAACTGCACCCCTATGGCAGGCCGGCATCCCTGCCTGCTGACCGGCTGCCCGTGTCCTCATTCTGTACTTAGTCCTTGGACCTGCTGGTGTGTTCTGCAGCTAACTGCACCCCTATGACCGGGCGGGAGGCTGTAATTACCGGCCGGCAGCCCTGCCTGCTGACCGGCTGCCCGTGTCCTCATTCTGTACTTAGTCCTTGGACCTGCTGGTGTGTTCTGCAGCTGACTGCGCCTCTATTACCCGGCGGGAGGCTATAATTACCGGTCGGCTGCCTTGTCTGCTAACTGGTTCACAGGTTCCCCTGTGCCGTACATATCCCGTGGACCAGCGGCTGTGTTCTGCAGCTCAGCGCACCTTTACTACCATGCCGAAAGCCCTGAATAATGGCCGGCTACCCTGCCTGCTAACCGGTAAACCATTGGCCGCAAACCTAACCCCAGCCCTAAGCCTAACCGCTAACCCTAACCCGAACCCCGAGCCAACAATAAACTAGCCTTGTCCCCTTCCCCGACACGAACACCAAGCCAAGCCCCTAACTCTAACCCTACCCCTACCCCTGACACTTCCCCTAACCCTAACGCCCCAACCCTAACCCCAGCCCTAAGCCTAACCGCTAACCCTAACCCGAATAAAACTCCGGACCACCCGGGCGGACACCGAACACCCAGCCTTTCCCCGGTTCCACCCTCCCCGCCTCGGCCACCAGGCTCGAACCGGCTGAATGGCCAACGATATCGCTCCTGCTCGGACTTTGCTCGCTTTAAATCGCGCTTGCGCGGCTCGGCCTCCAGGCACCGCCCCGTCACGTGCGACCGCTGAATACGCCCCCCGGCAGCCATCTTGGCCCGCCGCTCCGGTATTTCAGGCCGTTTTGACCCTTCCCTGCCCGCTGCCATGCATCCGCTTGCCGGTTAATGATTTCGCCGTTCTGCACCTCGACTTTTGAGCAGCTCGGCAAGCGAAATGCTGACAGCACCCGGAGTATCGGGCCTTCGGCCAACCGCCTGCCCGGCCTCCAGGCACCGCCCCTCTCACGTGGTGACTGTGAATCCGCCCCGCCCCCGGTTGCCATTTTTTCCTTGCCGCCTCGATATTTTAAGCCGTTTCACCCTTTCCCTGCCGGCTTGCTGACAGGTTAATGATTTCCCCATTCCGCGCTTAAGACTTTTCAGCTGCTCGGGATGCCGGCTGATGACTGCACCCGTACTACCGGCCGGCTGACCTTCCTGCTGACCGGTTCACCATTTCCACGTCCTGGACACATTCCCTGGACCTGCTGGCGTCTTCTGCAGTTTACTGCACCCGTATTACCCGGCGGGAGGCTGTAATTAACGGTCGGCTGCGCTGCCTGTTGTCTGGTTCCCCATTTCCCCTTCATTACCCACTCTCAGCAGCGGCTGGGCTGTTCTGCAGCTAACGGCAGCCGTAGTACCGCGTGGACGGCTCCGATTACCGGCCGGCCGGCTGCCCTGCCTGCTAACCGGTTAACCATTTCCCCTTCAGTACTTACTCTCAGCAGCCGCTTGGCTGCTCTGCAGCTACATGCAGCCGTACTACCGGGCGGGCGGGCGGGCGGGCGGCTTAAATTACCTGCCGGCTGCCGTGTCTGCTAACTGGTTGCCCGCTTTTTACATCGCACGTGGACCAGCTGGTGTGCTCTGCATCTTAGTGCACCCTTATAAGCGGGCCGGAGAGCCGGATTAACGGTCGGCTACCCTGCCT
>JANJGN010004644.1:27500-31415 GCA_026770705.1 Isurus oxyrinchus
ACGGTTAATGATTTCTCCGCCACACTTGCCTCGCTGCCAGAGACTAAGTCCAAACGGTTAATGATTTCTGCACCACACTTGCCTCTCTGCCAGAGACGAAGTCCAAACGGTTAATGATTTCTCCGCCACACTTGCCTCGCTGCCAGAGACTAAGTCCAAATGGTTAATGATTTCTCCACTGCACTTGCCTCTGTGCCAGAGACGAAGTCCAAATGGTTAATGATTTCTGCACCACACTTGCCTCTCTGCCAGAGACGAAGTCCAAACGGTTAATGATTTCTGCGCCACACTTGCCTCGCTGCCAGAGACTAAGTCCAAATGGTTAATGATTTCTCCGCCACACTTGCCTCGCTGCCAGAGACTAAGTCCAAATGGTTAATGATTTCTGCACCACACTTGCCTCGCTGCCAGAGACTAAGTCCAAATGGTTAATGATTTCTGCACCACACTTGCCTCTCTGCCAGAGACGAAGTCCAAATGGTTAATGATTTCTCAGGGCCACTGTCCCATTGGTTAGCCATTTCTCCAGAGGCTTACCGAGGCCAACCTGCGATATCTCGCGGACCCGGAGGCCCCGTTGCACGTCCTGCACATTCAGTCCGAGGTGCATTGGTTACCCATTTCTCCAGAAGCTTACCGAAGGCACACCGTCACACCTCGCGGGCCCCGAGGCCACTTTCCCCGGTGCGCAAATTCAATCCGAGGTGCATTGCCCTTAGCCGCCTTCTCCGGCCGGCTTCGGGTGCGTTTCCGGGGCTCCGACCGGGGCAAATCCGGTCCCCGGGGCCAGTGGGAGCCGTCCCCGGGCACGCCCGGGCTTCCGGTCGCCGCTTTCCGTGACCGACCGAAAGACGGTAAAAAATGCCGAAAATGGACAAAAATGGCCGACGGCGGGGCCTCCTGGTCGGTTAGGCGGCAGCCTGGATCGGTCCCTGCGGACCTGGAGGCTCGAGACGGCACTCGGAGCTGTCGACCGATTCTCGACTTGCCACCTCCTACCATTCTGCAGATACCCCGCCAACCCCCCCAGCCAGCAAATGCAGCCGAGATGTCGGTCGGTAGTCCAGCCGCCGAGGAGGCCTCGAAAGCCCGCGACACCTCCTTTCGCCGTTTCCCCATCGGGAGAACCGAGGGGAAATCATTATCTAGCTCCGGCAGCCCCCCTCCAACAATTGCAACCCGCCCCGTGGCCGGGCCGATTCGCCCCGCCTAGCGGGAATGCCTCCACCGGGGGCCCGGCAGAAGCTTCGGATCCGACCTCATGGACTTCCGTCTTGGCACGGATTTCCCTCACACGGGCCCAGGGGCCACTTCCCCCGGCCTTCGGACGCAGCCGGAGGTGCATCGGGCCGAAGCCGCCTTCCCGGCCGGCTTCCGGAGGTTTCCGGGGCAAACTCCGGTCCTCCCGGCGAGGGGGAGCCTTCCCCGTGCACGCCCGGGTGTCAGGCCGCCGCTTTTCTTGACCGGCCGAAAGAGGCGAAAAATGCCGAAAATGACCAAAAATGGCCGACGGCGGGGCCTCCCGGTCGGTTTGGCGGCAGCCTGGGTCGGTCCCTGCAGACCTGGAGGCTCGAGAAGGCACTTGGCGAAGTCGACCCATTCTCGATTTGCCACCTCCTCCTATTCTGCAGATAGCCCGCCAACCTCCACAGCCAGCAAATGCAACCGTCATTCAGGCCGACGACCCTCCGGTAGTCATGCCGAGGAAGAGGCACCGAAGCCCCGCCAGGCCTTCCGGATTGCACCCGCTCCCCGACCGGTTCTTTTTCAAAAAAGGGCCCAGGAGCCCGGATTATTTTAGGACGCGCTCGGGACCGCCCTGAGGGACACCGAACACCCAACCTTTCCCCGGGTCGACCCTCCCCGCCTCGGCCACCGGGGGGGGGGTCGAACCGGATCACCGGTTAATGATTTCCCCCTGCTCGGACTCGGCTGTTTCTCAACCGCGCTTGCCCGGCTCGGCCCCCAGCCCCGGCCCCTCACGTGGGGGCCCTGAATACGCCCCCCGGCAGCCATCTTGGCCCGCCGGCCCGGTATTTTAGGCCGTTTCGACCCTTCCCTGCCCGCTGGCTGACTGGTTCACCATGTCCCCATTCTGCGCTTAGACTTTTCAGCTGCTCGGGATGCCGGCTGATGACGGCTCCCGTACGACCCGGGCGGGCGGCTCCAACTACCGGCCGGCTGCCCGGCCTGCTAACCCGTTAAGCATTTCCCCGTCCTGCACACATTCCCTGGACCTGCTGGTGTGTTCTGCAGCTAACTGCACCCCTACGACCGGGCGGGAGGCTATGATTACTGGTCGGCTGCCCTGCCAGGTAACCGCTTAACCGATTCCCCGTTTGGTACTGAGTCCCTGGACCTGCTGGTGTGTTCTGCAGTTAACTGCACACCTATGACCGGGCGGGAGGCTATAAATACCGGCCGGCAGCCCAGCCTGCTAACCGGCTGCCCGTGTCCCCATTCGGTACTTAGTCCGTGGACCTGCTGGTGTGTTCTGCAGCTAACTGCACCCCTATGACCGGGCGGGAGGCTGTAAATACCGGCCGGCAGCCCAGCCTGCTAACCGGCTGCCCGTGTCCCCATTCCGTACTGAGTCCCTGGACCTGCTGGTGTGTTCTGCAGCTAACTGCACCCCTATGACCGGGCGGGAGGCTGTAATTACCGGCCGGCAGCCCTGCCTGCTGACCGGCTGCCCGTGTCCTCATTCTGTACTTAGTCCTTGGACATGCTGGTGTGTTCTGCAGCTAACTGCACCCCTATGGCCGGGCGGGAGGCTGTAAATACCGGCCGGCAGCCCAGCCTGCTAACCGGCTGCCCATGTCCCCATTCCGTGCTGAGTCCCTGGACCTGCTGGTGTGTTCTGCAGCTAACTGCACCCCTATGACCGGGCGGGAGGCTGTAAATACCGCCGGCAGCCCAGCCTGCTAACCGGCTGCCCATGTCCCCATTCCGTGCTGAGTCCTGGACCTGCTGGTGTGTTCTGCAGCTAACTGAACCCCGATGACCGGGCGGGAGGCTGTAATTACCGGCCGGCAGCCCTGCCTGCTACCGACTGCCCGTGTCCCATTCGGTACTTAGTCCGTGGACCTGCTGGTGTGTTCTGCAGCTAACTGCACCCCTATGACCGGGCGGGAGGCTGTAATTACCGGCCGGCAGCCCTGCCTGCTAACCAGCTGCCCGTGTCCCCATTCTGTCCTTAGTCCTTGGACCTGCTGGTGTGTTCTGCAGCTAACTGCACCCCTATGAACCGGGCGGGAGGCTGTAATTACCGGCCCGGCAGCCCTGCCTGCTAACTGGCTGCCCGTGTCCCCATTCTGTCCTTAGTCCTTGGACCTGCTGGTGTGTTCTGCAGCTAACCTGCACCCCTATGGCAGGCCGGCATCCCTGCCTGCTGACCCGCTGCCCGTGTCCTCATTCTGTACTTAGTCCTTGGACCTGCTGGTGTGTTCTGCAGCTAACTGCACCCCTATGACCGGGCGGGAGGCTGTAATTACCGGCCGGCAGCCCTGCCTGCTGACCGGCTGCCCGTGTCCTCATTCTGTACTTAGTCCTTGGACCTGCTGGTGTGTTCTGCAGCTGACTGCGCCTCTATTACCCGGCGGGAGGCTATAATTACCGGTCGGCTGCCTTGTCTGCTAACTGGTTCACAGGTTCCCCTGTGCCGTACATATCCCGTGGACCAGCGGCTGTGTTCTGCAGCTCAGCGCACCTTTACTACCATGCCGAAAGCCCTGAATAATGGCCGGCTACCCTGCCTGCTAAACCGGGTAAACCATTGGCCGCAAACCTAACCCCAGCCCTAAGCCTAACCGCTAACCCTAACCCGAACCCCGAGCCAACAATAAACTAGCCTTGTCCCCTTCCCCGACACGAACACCAAGCCAAGCCCCTAACTCTAACCCTACCCCCCCCCCC
>JANJGN010004645.1:0-31411 GCA_026770705.1 Isurus oxyrinchus
GCCTCTGTTTCACTCTGTTTGCATCTTTTCACTCTGTTTGTCTCTGTTTCACTCTGTGTGCCTCTGTTTAAGTCTGTTTGCCTCTGTTTAAGTCTGTTTGCATCTGTTTCTCACTGTTTGCCTCTGTTTCACTCTGTTTGCCTCTGTTTCACTCTGTTTGCCTCTGTTTAAGTCTGTTTGCCTCTGTTTGCCTCTGTTTGCCTCTGTTTGTCTCTGTTTCACTCTGTTTGTCACTGTTTCACTCTGTTTGCCTCTGTTTAACTCTGTTTGCCTCTGTTTCACTCCGTTTGCCTCTGTTTCACTCTGTTTGCCTCTGTTTCACTCTGTTTGCCTCTGTTTAAGTCTGTTTGCCTCTGTTTAAGTCTGTTTGCCTCTGTTTCAGTCTGTTTGCCTCTGTTTCACTCTGTTTGCCTCTGTTTCAGTCTGTTTGCCTCTGTTTCACTCTGTTTCACACTGTTTGCCTCTGTTTCAGTCTGTTTGCCTCTGTTTCTCTCTGTTTGACTCTGTTTCACTCTCTTTGACTCTCTTTAATCCTGTGTGCGTCTGTTTGCCTCTGTTTGCCTCTGTTTGCCTCTGTTTGCCTCTGTTTGCCTCTGTTGGCCTCTGTTTGCCTCTGTTTGAGTCTATTTGAGTCTGTTTAAGTCTGTTTGCCTCTGTTTAAGTCTGTTTGCCTCTGTTTAAGTCTGTTTGCCTCGGTTTCAGTCTTTTTGCCTCTGTTTAAGTCTGTTTGCCTCTGTTTTAAACTGTTTGCATCTGTTTTAACTCTGTTTAGGTCTGTTTGCCTCTGTTTAAGTCTCTCTGCCTCTGTTTACGTCTGTTTGCCTCTGTTTAAGTCTGTTTGCCTCTGTGTAAGTCTGTTTGCCTTTGTTTCAGTCTGTTTTGCCTCTGTTTAAGTCTGTTTGCCTCTGTTTAAGTCTGAATGCCTCTGTTTCAGTCTGTTTGTCTCTGTTTCACTCTGTTTGTCTCTGTTTCACTCTGTTTGCCTCTGTTTCACTCTGTTTTCCTCTGTTTCACTCTGTTTGCCTCTGTTTCTCTCTGTTTGCCTCTTTTTCACTCTGTTTGCCTCTGTTTCACTCTGTTTGCTTCTGTTTGCCTCTGTTTGCTTCTGTTTGTCTCTGTTTGCTTCTGTTTGCCTCTGTTTCACTCTGTTTGCCTCTGTTTCACTCCGTATGCCTCAGTTTCACTCTGTTTGCCTCTGTTTCACTCTGTTTGCCTCTGTTTAAGTCTGATTGCCTCTGTTTGCCTCTGTTTGCCTCTGTTTGCCTCTGTTTCAGTCTGTTTACCTCTGTTTAAGTCTGTTTGCCTCTGTTTAAGTCTGTTTGCCTCTGTTTCACTCTGTTTGCCTCTGTTTCACTCTGTTTGCCTCTGTTTAATCCTGTTTGCCTCTGTTTAAGTATGTTTGCCTCTGTTTCAGTCTTTTTGCCTCTGTTTAAGTCTGTTTGCCTCTGTTTTAAACTGTTTGCATCTGTTTAACTCTGTTTAGGTCTGTTTGCATCTGTTTAAGTCTCTCTGCCTCTGTTTACGTCTGTTTGCCTCTGTTTAAGTCTGTTTGCCTCTGTGTAAGTCTGTTTGCCTTTGTTTCAGTCTGTTTGCCTCTGTTTAAGTCTGTTTGCCTCTGTTTAAGTCTGAAAGCCTCTGTTTCAGTCTGTTTGTCTCTGTTTCACTCTGTTTGTCTCTGTTTCACTCTGTTTGCCTCTGTTTCACTCTGTTTTCCTCTGTTTCACTCTGTTTGCCTCTGTTTCTCTCTGTTTGCCTCTTTTTCACTCTGTTTGCCTCTGTTTCACTCTGTTTGCTTCTGTTTGCCTCTGTTTGCTTCTGTTTGTCTCTGTTTGCTTCTGTTTGCCTCTGTTTCACTCTGTTTGCCTCTGTTTCACTCCGTATGCCTCAGTTTCACTCTGTTTGCCTCTGTTTCACTCTGTTTGCCTCTGTTTAAGTCTGATTGCCTCTGTTTGCCTCTGTTTGCCTCTGTTTAAGTCTGTTTACCTCTGGTTTAAGTCTGTTTGCCTCTGTTTGAGTCTGTTTGCCTCTGTTTCACTCTGTTTGCCTCTGTTTCACTCTGTTTGCCTCTGTTTAATCCTGTTTGCCTCTGTTTAAGTCTGAATGCCTCTGTTTCAGTCTGTTTGTCTCTGTTTCAATCTGTTTGTCTCTGTTTCACTCTGTTTGCCTCTGTTTCACTCTGTTTGCCTCTGTTTCACTCTGTTTGCCTCTGTTTCTCTCTGTTTGCCTCTGTTTCATTCTGTTTGCCTCTGTTTCACTCTGTTTGCCTCTGTTTGCCTCTGTTTCACTCCGTTTGCCTCAGTTTCACGCTGTTTGCCTCTGTTTTCCCTCTGTTTGCCTCTGTTTAAGTCTGTTTGCCTCTGTTTGCCTCTGTTTGCCTCTGTTTGCCTCTGTTTAATTTGTTTGCCTCTGTTTAAGTCTGTTTGCCTCTGTTTCACTCTGTTTGCCTCTGTCTAATCCTGTTTGCCTCTGTTTGCCTCTGTTTGCCTCTGTTTCACTCTGTTTGCCTCTGTTTCACTCTGTTTGCCTCTGTTTCACTCTGTTTGCTTCTGTTTCACTCTGTTTGCCACTGTTTAAGTCTGTTTGCCTCTGTTTAAGTCTGAATGCCTCTGTTTCAGTCTGTTTGTCTCTGTTTCACTCTGTTTGTATCTGTTTCACTCTGTTTGCCTCTGTATCGCTCTGTTTGCCACTGTTTCACTCTGTTTGCCTCTGTTTCTCTCTGTTTGCCTCTGTTTCATTCTGTTTGCCTCTGTTTCACTCTGTTTGCCTCTGTTTGCCTCTGTTTGCTTCTGTTTAACTCTGTTTGCTTCTGTTTGCCTCTGTTTCACTCTGTTTGCCTCTGTTTCACTCCATTTGCCTCAGTTTCACGCCGTTTGCCTCTGTTTCACTCTGTTTGCCTCTGTTTAAGTCTTTTTGCCTCTGTTTGCCTCTGTTTGCCTCTGTTTGCCTCTGTTTCACTCTGTTTGACTCTGTTTAATCCTTGTTTGCCTCTGTTTAAGTCTGAATGCCTCTGTTTCAGTCTGTTTGTCTCTGTTTCACTCTGTTTGTCTCTGTTTCACTCTGTTTGCCTCTGTTTCACTCTGTTTGCCTCTGTTTCACACTGTTTGCCTCTGTTTCTCTCTGTTTGCCTCCGTTTCATTCTGTTTGCCTCTGTTTCACTCTTTTTGCCTCTGTTTGCCTCTGTTTGCTTCTGATTGCCTCTGTTTGCTTCTGTCTGCCTCTGTTTCACTCTGTTTGCCTCTGTTTCACTCCGTTTGCCTCTGTTTCAAGATGTTTGCCTCTGTTTAAGTTTGTTTGCCTCTGTTTAAGTCTGTTTGCCTCTGTTTAAGTCTGTTTGCCCTCTGTTTCACTCTGTTTGCCTCTGTTTCACTCTGTTTGCCTCTGTTTAATACTGATTTCCTCTGTTTGCCTCTGTTTGCCTCTGTTTCAATCTGTTTGCCTCTGTTTCACACTGTTTGCCTCTGTTTCACTCTGTTTGCCTCTGTTTAAGTCTGTTTGCCTCTGTTTAAGTCTGTTTGCCTCTGTTTAAGTCTGTTTGCCTCTCTTTCACTCTGTTTGCCTCTGTTTCTCTCTGTTTGCCTCTGTTTCACTCTGTTTGCCTCTGTTTAAGTCTGTTTGCCTCTGTTTAAGTCTGTTCGCCTCTGTTTCTCTCTGTCTGCCTCTGTTTCATTATGTTTGCCTCTGTTTCTCTCTGTTTGCCTCTGTTTCACTCTGTTTGCCTCTGTTTCACTCTGTTTGCCTCTGTTTGCCTCTGTTTGCTTTTGTTTGCCTCTGTTTGCTTCTGTTTGCCTCTGTTTCACTCTGTTTGCCTCTGTTTCACTCCATATGCCTCAGTTTCACTCTGTTTGCCTCTGTTTCATTCTGTTTGCCTTTGGTTAACTCGTTTGCCTCTGTTTGCCTCTGTTTGCCTCTGTTTAAGTCTGTTTACCTCTGTTTAAGTCTGTTTGCCTCTGTATAAGTCTGTTTGCCTCTGTTTCACTCTGTTTGCCTCTGTTTCACTCTGTTTGCCTCTGTTTAATCCTGTTTGCCTCTGTTTAAGTCTGAATGCCTCTGTTTCAGTCTGTTTGCCTCTGTTTCACTCTGTTTGTATCTGTTTCACTCTGTTTGCCTCTGTTTCGCTCTGTTTGCCTCTGTTTCAATCTGTTTTGCCTCTGTTTCTCTCTGTTTGCCTCTGTTTCATTCTGTTTGCCTCTGTTTCACTCTGTTTGCCTCTGTTTGCCTCTGTTTGCTTCTGTTTACCTCTGTTTGCTTCTGTTTGCCTCTGTTTCACTCTGTTTGCCTCTGTTTCACTCCGTTTGCCTCAGTTTCACGCCGTTTGCCTCTGTTTCACTCTGTTTTGCCTCTGTTTAAGTCTGTTTGCCTCTGTTTGCCTCTGTTTGTCTCTGTTTGCCTCTGTTTCACACTGTTTGCCTCTGTTTAATCCTTGTTTGCCTCTGTTTAATTCTGAATGCCTCTGTTTCAGTCTGTTTGTCTCTGTTTCACTCTGTTTGTCTCTGTTTTAATCTGTTTGCCTCTGTTTCACTCTGTTTGCCTCTGTTTCACACTGTTTGCCTCTGTTTCTCTCTGTTTGGCTCTGTTTCATTCTGTTTGCCTCTGTTTCACTCTGTTTGCCTCTGTTTGCCTCTGTTTGCTTCTGTTTGCCTCTGTTTGCTTCTGTCTGCCTCTGTTTCACTCTGTTTGCCTCTGTTTCACTCCGTTTGCCTCTGTTTCAAGATGTTTGCCTCTGTTTAAGTTTGTTTGCCTCTGTTTAAGTCTGTTTGCCTCTGTTTAAGTCTTTTGCCTCTGTTTCACTATGTTTGCCTCTGTTTCACGTTGTTTCCCTCTGTTTAATCCTGTTTTCCTCTGTTTGCCTCTGTTTGCCTCTGTTTCACTCTGTTTGCCTCTGTTTCACACTGTTTGCCTCTGTTTCACTCTGTTTGCATCTGTTTAAGTCTGTTTGCCTCTGTTTAAGTCTGTTTGCCTCTGTTTAAGTCTGTTTGCCTCTCTTTCACTCTGTTTGCCTCTGTTTCACTCTGTTTGCCTCTGTTTCACTCTGTTTGCCTCTGTTTAAGTCTGTTTGCCTCTGTTTAAGTCTGTTTGCCTCTGTTTCTCTCTGTCTGCCTCTGTTTCACTATGTTTGCCTCTGTTTCTCATTGTTTGCCTCTGTTTCAGTCTGTTTGCCTCTGTTTGCCTCTGTTTGCTTCTGTTTCCCTCTGTTTGCTTATGTTTGCCTCTGTTTCACTCTGTTTGCCTCTGTTTAAGTCTGTTTGCCTCTGTTTGCCTCTGTTTGCCTCTGTTTGCCTCTGTTTAAGTCTGTTTACCTCTTTTTAAGTCTGTTTGCCTCTGTTTAAGTCTGTTTGCCTCTGTTTCACTCTGTTTGCCTCTGTTTCACTCTGTTTGCCTCTGTTTAATCCTGTTTGCCTCTGTTTAAGTCTGAATGCCTCTGTTTCAGTCTGTTTGTCTCTGTTTCACTCTGTTTGTATCTGTTTCACTCTGTTTGCCTCTGTTTCGCTCTGTTTGCCTCTGTTTCACTCTGTTTGCCTCTGTTTCTCTCTGTTTGCCTCTGTTTCATTCTGTTTGCCTCTGTTTCACTCTGTTTGCCTCTGTTTGCCTCTGTTTGCTTCTGTTTACGTCTGTTTGCTTCTGTTTGCCTCTGTTTCACTCTGTTTGCCTCTGTTTCACTCCGTTTGCCTCAGTTTCACGCCGTTTGCCTCTGTTTCACTCTGTTTGCATCTGTTTAAGTCTGTTTGCCTCTGTTTCATTCTGTTTGCCTCTGTTTCACTCTGTTTGCCTCTGTTTGCCTCTGTATGCTTCTGTTTGCCTCTGTTTGCTTCTGTCTGCCTCTGTTTCACTCTGTTTGCCTCTGTTTGCCTCCGTTTGCCTCTGTTTCAAGATGTTTGCCTCTGATTAATTTTGTTTGCCTCTGTTTAAGTCTGTTTGCCTCTGTTTAAGTCTGTTTGCCTCTGTTTCACTCTGTTTGCCTCTGTTTCACTCTGTTTGCCTCTGTTTCACACTGTTTGCCTCTGTTTGCCTCTGTTTGCCTCTGTTTCACTCTGTTTGCCTCTGTTTCACACTGTTTGCCTCTGTTTCACTCTGTTTGCCTCTGTTTAAGTCTGTTTGCCTCTGTTTAAGTCTGTTTGCCTCTGTTTAAGTCTGTTTGCCTCTCTTTCGCTCTGTTTGCCTCTGTTGCACTCTGTTTGCCTCTGTTTCACTCTGTTTGCCTCTGTTTTAGTCTGTTTGCCTCTGTTTAAGTCTGTTTGCCTCTGTTTCCCTCTGTCTGCCTCTGTTTCACTCTGTTTGCCTCTGTTTCTCTCTGTTTGCCTCTGTTTAAGTCTGTTTGCCTCTTATTGCCTCTGTTTTCCTCTGTTTGCCTCTGTTTGCCTCTGTTTCACTCTGTTTGTCTCTGTTTCACTCTGTTTGCCTCTGTTTAAGTCTGTTTGCCTCTGTTGCACTCTGTATGCCTCTGTTTACGTCTGTTTGCCTCTGTTTCACTCTGTTTGCCTCTGTTTACGTCTGTTTGCCTCTGTTTAAGTCTGTTTGCCTCTATTTAATTCTGTTTGCCTCTGTTTCACTCTTTTTGCCTCTTTTCACTCTGTTTGTCTCTGTTTCACTCTTTGTGCCTCTGTTTAAGTCTGTTTGCCTCTGTTTAAGTCTGTTTGCATCTGTTTCTCACTGTTTTCCTCTGTTTCACTCTGTTTGCCTCTGTTTCACTCTGTTTTCCTCTGTTTAAGTCTGTTTGCAACTGTTTGCCTCTGTTTGCCTCTGTTTGCCTCTGTTTCACTCTGTTTGTCACTGTTTCACTCTGTTTGCCTCTGTTTAACTCTGTTTGCCTCTGTTTCACTCCGTTTGGCCTCTGTTTCACTCTGTTTGCCTCTGTTTCACTCTGTTTGCCTCTGTTTAAGTCTGTTTGCCTCTGTTTAAGTCTGTTTGCCTCTGTTTCAGTCTGTTTGCCTCTGTTTCACTCTGTTTGCCTCTGTTTCAGTCTGTTTGCCTCTGTTTCACTCTGTTTGCCTCTGTTTCACTCTGTTTGCCTCTGTTTCAGTTTGTTTGCCTCTGTTTCTCTCTGTTTGACTCTGTTTCACTCTGTTTGACTCTCTTTAATCCTGTTTGCATCTGTTTGCCTCTGTTGCTTCTGTTTGCCTCCGTTTGCCTCTGTTTGCCTCTGTTTGCCTCTGTTGGCCTCTGTTTGCCTCTGTTTGAGTCTATTTGAGTCTGTTTAAGTCTGTTTGCCTCTGTTTAAGTCTTGTATGCCTCTGTTTAATCCTTGTTTGCCTCTGTTTAAGTCTGAATGCCTCTGTTTCCGTCTGTTTGTATCTGTTTCACTCTGTTTGTCTCTGTTTCACTCTGTTTGCCTCTGTTTCACTCTGTTTGCCTCTGTTTCACACTGTTTGCCTCTGTTTCTCTCTGTTTGGCTCTGTTTCATTCTGTTTGCCTCTGTTTCACTCTGTTTGCCTCTGTTTGCCTCTGTTTGCTTCTGTTTGCCTCTGTTTGCTTCTGTCTGCCTCTGTTTCACTCTGTTTGCCTCTGTTTCACTCCGTTTGCCTCTGTTTCAAGATGTTTGCCTCTGTTTAAGTTTGTTTGCCTCTGTTTAAGTCTGTTTGCCTCTGTTTAAGTCTTTTTGCCTCAGTTTCACTCTGTTTGCCTCTGTTTCACGCTGTTTCCCTCTGTTTAATCCTGTTTTCCTCTGTTTGCCTCTGTTTGCCTCTGTTTCACTCTGTTTGCCTCTGTTTCACACTGTTTGCCTCTGTTTCACTCTGTTTGCCTCTGTTTAAGTCTGTTTGCCTCTGTTTAAGTCTGTTTGCCTCTGTTTAAGTCTGTTTGCCTCTCTTTCACTCTGTTTGCCTCTGTTTCACTCTGTTTGCCTCTGTTTAAGTCTGTTTGCCTCTGTTTAAGTCTGTTTGCCTCTGTTTCTCTCTGTCTGCCTCTGTTTCACTATGTTTGCCTCTGTTTCTCTCTGTTTGCCTCTGTTTCACTCTGTTTGCCTCTGTTTGCCTCTGTTTGCTTCTGTTTCCCTCTGTTTGCTTCTGTTTGCCTCTGTTTCACTCTGTTTGCCTCTGCTTCACTCCGTATGCCTCAGTTTCACTCAGTTTGCCTCTGTTTCACTCTGTTTGCCTCTGTTTAAGTCTGTTTGCCTCTGTTTGCCTCTGTTTGCCTCTGTTTAAGTCTGTTTACCTCTTTTTAAGTCTGTTTGCCTCTGTTTCACTCTGTTTGCCTCTGTTTCACTCTGTTTGCCTCTGTTTCACTCAGTTTGCCTCTGTTTAAGTCTGAATGCCTCTGTTTCAGTCTGTTTGTCTCTGTTTCACTCTGTTTGTATCTGTTTCACTCTGTTTGCCTCTGTTTCGCTCTGTTTGCCTCTGTTTCACTCTGTTTGCCTCTGTTTCTCTCTGTTTGCCTCTGTTTCATTCTGTTTGCCTCTGTTTCACTCTGTTTGCCTCTGTTTGCCTCTGTTTGCTTCTGTTTACGTCTGTTTGCTTCTGTTTGCCTCTGTTTCACTCTGTTTGCCTCTGTTTCACTCCGTTTGCCTCAGTTTCACGCCGGTTGCCTCTGTTTCACTCTGTTTGCATCTGTTTAAGTCTGTTTGCCTCTGTTTCATTCTGTTTGCCTCTGTTTCACTCTGTTTGCCTCTGTTTGCCTCTGTATGCTTCTGTTTGCCTCTGTTTGCTTCTGTCTGCCTCTGTTTCACTCTGTTTTGCCTCTGTTTGCCTCCGTTTGCCTCTGTTTCAAGATGTTTGCCTCTGTTTAATTTTGTTTGCCTCTGTTTAAGTCTGTTTGCCTCTGTTTAAGTCTGTTTGCCTCTGTTTCACTCTGTTTGCCTCTGTTTCACACTGTTTGCCTCTGTTTGCCTCTGTTTGCCTCTGTTTCACTCTGTTTGCCTCTGTTTCACACTGTTTGCCTCTGTTTCACTCTGTTTGCCTCTGTTTAAGTCTGTTTGCCTCTGTTTAAGTCTGTTTGCCTCTGTTTAAGTCTGTTTGCCTCTCTTTCACTCTGTTTGCCTCTGTTGCACTCTGTTTGCCTCTGTTTCACTCTGTTTGCCTCTGTTTAAGTCTGTTTGCCTCTGTTTAAGTCTGTTTGCCTCTGTTTCTCTCTGTCTGCCTCTGTTTCTCTCTGTTTGCCTCTGTTTCTCTCTGTTTGCCTCTGTTTAAGTCTGTTTGCCTCTTATTGCCTCTGTTTTCCTCTGTTTGCCTCTGTTTGCCTCTGTTTCACTCTGTTTGTCTCTGTTTCACTCTGTTTGCCTCTGTTTAAGTCTGTTTGCCTCTGTTGCACTCTGTATGCCTCTGTTTACGTCCTGTTTGCCTCTGTTTCACTCTGTTTGCCTCTGTTTACGTCTGTTTGCCTCTGTTTTAAGTCTGTTTGCCTCTATTTAATTCTGTTTGCCTCTGTTTCACTCTGTTTGCCTCTTTTCACTCTGTTTGTCTCTGTTTCACTCTGTGTGCCTCTGTTTAAGTCTGTTTGCCTCTGTTTAAGTCTGTTTGCATCTGTTTCTCTCTGTTTGCCTCTCTTTCACTCTGTTTGCCTCTGTTTCACTCTGTTTGCCTCTGTTTAAGTCTGTTTGCCTCTGTTTAAGTCTGTTTGCCTCTGTTTCTCTCTGTCTGCCTCTGTTTCACTATGTTTGCCTCTGTTTCTCTCTGTTTGCCTCTGTTTCACTCTGTTTGCCTCTGTTTGCCTCTGTTTGCTTCTGTTTCCCTCTGTTTGCTTCTGTTTGCCTCTGTTTCACTCTGTTTGCCTCTGCTTCACTCCGTATGCCTCAGTTTCACTCAGTTTGCCTCTGTTTCACTCTGTTTGCCTCTGTTTAAGTCTGTTTGCCTCTGTTTGCCTCTGTTTGCCTCTGTTTAAGTCTGTTTACCTCTTTTTAAGTCTGTTTGCCTCTGTTTCACTCTGTTTGCCTCTGTTTCACACTGTTGCCTCTGTTTACAGTCTGAATGCCTCTGTTTCAGTCTGTTTGTCTCTGTTTCACTCTGTTTGTATCTGTTTCACTCTGTTTGCCTCTGTTTCGCTCTGTTTGCCTCTGTTTCACTCTGTTTGCCTCTGTTTCTCTCTGTTTGCCTCTGTTTCATTCTGTTTGCCTCTGTTTCACTCTGTTTGCCTCTGTTTGCCTCTGTTTGCTTCTGTTTACGTCTGTTTGCTTCTGTTTGCCTCTGTTTCACTCTGTTTGCCTCTGTTTCACTCCGTTTGCCTCAGTTTCACGCCGGTTGCCTCTGTTTCACTCTGTTTGCATCTGTTTAAGTCTGTTTGCCTCTGTTTCATTCTGTTTGCCTCTGTTTCACTCTGTTTGCCTCTGTTTGCCTCTGTATGCTTCTGTTTGCCTCTGTTTGCTTCTGTCTGCCTCTGTTTCACTCTGTTTGCCTCTGTTTGCCTCCGTTTGCCTCTGTTTCAAGATGTTTGCCTCTGTTTAATTTTGTTTGCCTCTGTTTAAGTCTGTTTGCCTCTGTTTAAGTCTGTTTGCCTCTGTTTCACTCTGTTTGCCTCTGTTTCACACTGTTTGCCTCTGTTTGCCTCTGTTTGCCTCTGTTTCACTCTGTTTGCCTCTGTTTCACACTGTTTGCCTCTGTTTCACTCTGTTTGCCTCTGTTTAAGTCTGTTTGCCTCTGTTTAAGTCTGTTTGCCTCTGTTTAAGTCTGTTTGCCTCTCTTTCACTCTGTTTGCCTCTGTTGCACTCTGTTTGCCTCTGTTTCACTCTGTTTGCCTCTGTTTAAGTCTGTTTGCCTCTGTTTAAGTCTGTTTGCCTCTGTTTCTCTCTGTCTGCCTCTGTTTCTCTCTGTTTGCCTCTGTTTCTCTCTGTTTGCCTCTGTTTAAGTCTGTTTGCCTCTTATTGCCTCTGTTTTCCTCTGTTTGCCTCTGTTTGCCTCTGTTTCACTCTGTTTGTCTCTGTTTCACTCTGTTTGCCTCTGTTTAAGTTCTGTTTGCCTCTGTTGCACTCTGTATGCCTCTGTTTACGTCTGTTTGCCTCTGTTTCACTCTGTTTGCCTCTGTTTACGTCTGTTTGCCTCTGTTTAAGTCTGTTTGCCTCTATTTAATTCTGTTTGCCTCTGTTTCACTCTGTTTGCCTCTTTTCACTCTGTTTGTCTCTGTTTCACTCTGTGTGCCTCTGTTTAAGTCTGTTTGCCTCTGTTTAAGTCTGTTTGCATCTGTTTCTCACTGTTTGCCTCTGTTTCACTCTGTTTGCCTCTGTTTCACTCTGTTTGCCTCTGTTTAAGTCTGTTTGCCTCTGTTTGCCTCTGCTTGCCTCTGTTTGCCTCTGTTTCACTCTGTTTGTCTCTGTTTCACTCTGTTTGCATCTGATTTTAGTCTGTTTACGTCTGTTTCACTCTGTTTGCCTCTGTTTCACTCTGTTTGCCTCTGTTTCACTCTGTTTGCCTCTGTTTGCCTCTGTATGCTTCTGTTTGCCTCTGTTTGCTTCTGTCTGCCTCTGTTTCACTCTGTTTGCCTCTGTTTGCCTCCGTTTGCCTCTGTTTCAAGATGTTTGCCTCTGTTTAATTTTGTTTGCCTCTGTTTAAGTCTGTTTGCCTCTGTTTAAGTCTGTTTGCCTCTGTTTCACTCTGTTTGCCTCTGTTTCACTCTGTTTGCCTCTGTTTCACACTGTTTGCCTCTGTTTGCCTCTGTTTGCCTCTGTTTCACTCTGTTTGCCTCTGTTTCACACTTTTTGCCTCTGTTTCACTCTGTTTGCCTCTGTTTAAGTCTGTTTGCCTCTGTTTAAGTCTGTTTGCCTCGGTTTAAGTCTGTTTGCCTCTCTTTCGCTCTGTTTGCCTCTGTTGCACTCTGTTTGCCTCTGTTTCACTCTGTTTGCCTCTGTTTAAGTCTGTTTGCCTCTGTTTAAGTCTGTTTGCCTCTGTTTCTCTCTGTCTGCCTCTGTTTCACTCTGTTTGCCTCTGTTTCTCTCTGTTTGCCTCTGTTTAAGTCTGTTTGCCTCTTATTGCCTCTGTTTTCCTCTGTTTGCCTCTGTTTGCCTCTGTTTCACTCTGTTTGTCTCTGTTTCACTCTGTTTGCCTCTGTTTAAGTCTGTTTGGCTCTGTTGCACTCTGTATGCCTCTGTTTACGTCTGTTTGCCTCTGTTTCACTCTGTTTGCCTCTGTTTACGTCTGTTTGCCTCTGTTTAAGTCTGTTTGCCTCTATTTAATTCTGTTTGCCTCTGTTTCACTCTGTTTGCCTCTTTTCACTCTGTTTGTCTCTGTTTCACTCTGTGTGCCTCTGTTTAAGTCTGTTTGCCTCTGTTTAAGTCTGTTTGCATCTGTTTCTCACTGTTTGCCTCTGTTTCACTCTGTTTGCCTCTGTTTCACTCTGTTTGCCTCTGTTTAAGTCTGTTTGCCTCTGTTTGCCTCTGTTTCACTCTGTTTGACTCTCTTTAATCCTGTTTGCATCTGTTTGCCTCTGTTTGCTTCTGTTTGCCTCCGTTTGCCTCTGTTTGCCTCTGTTTGCCTCTGTTGGCCTCTGTTTGCCTCTGTTTGAGTCTATTTGAGTCTGTTTAAGTCTGTTTGCCTCTGTTTAAGTCTGTATGCCTCTGTTTAATCCTTGTTTGCCTCTGTTTAAGTCTGAATGCCTCTGTTTCAGTCTGTTTGTCCTCTGTTTCACTCTGTTTGTCTCTGTTTCACTCTGTTTGCCTCTGTTTCACTCTGTTTGCCTCTGTTTCACACTGTTTGCCTCTGTTTCTCTCTGTTTGGCTCTGTTTCATTCTGTTTGCCTCTGTTTCACTCTGTTTGCCTCTGTTTGCCTCTGTTTGCTTCTGTTTGCCTCTCTTTGCTTCTGTCTGCCTCTGTTTCACTCTGTTTGCCTCTGTTTCACTCCGTTTGCCTCTGTTTCAAGCTGTTTGCCTCTGTTTAAGTTTGTTTGCCTCTGTTTAAGTCTGTTTGCCTCTGTTTAAGTCTTTTTGCCTCTGTTTCACTCTGTTTGCCTCTGTTTAAGTCTGTTTACCTCTGTTTGCCCTCTGTTTGCCTCTGTTTCACTCTGTTTGTCTCTGTTTCACTCTGTTTGCATCTGATTTAGTCTGTTTACGTCTGTTTCACTCTGTTTGCCTCTGTTTCACTCTGTTTGCCTCTGTTTCACTCTGTTTGCCTCTGTTTGCCTCTGTATGCATCTGTTTGCCTCTGTTTGCTTCTGTCTGCCTCTGTTTCACTCTGTTTGCCTCTGTTTGCCTCCGTTTTGTTTGCCTCTGTTTCAAGATGTTTGCCTCTGTTTAATTTTGTTTGCCTGTGTTTAAGTCTGTTTGCCTCTGTTTAAGTCTGTTTGCCTCTGTTTAAGTCTGTTTGCCTCTCTTTCGCTCTGTTTGCCTCTGTTGCACTCTGTTTGCCTCTGTGTCACTCTGTTTGCCTCTGTTTAAGTCTGTTTGCCTCTGTTTAAGTCTGTTTGCCTCTGTTTCTCTCTGTCTGCCTCTGTTTCACTCTGTTTGCCTCTGTTTCTCTCTGTTTGCCTCTGTTTAAGTCTGTTTGCCTCTTATTGCCTCTGTTTTCCTCTGTTTGCCTCTGTTTGCCTCTGTTTCACTCTGTTTGTCTCTGTTTCACTCTGTGTGCCTCTGTTTAAGTCTGTTTGCCTCTGTTGCACTCTGTATGCCTCTGTTTACGTCTGTTTGCCTCTGTTTCACTCTGTTTGCCTCTGTTTACGTCTGTTTGCCTCTGTTTAAGTCTGTTTGCCTCTATTTAATTCTGTTTGCCTCTGTTTCACTCTGTTTGCCTCTTTTCACTCTGTTTGTCTCTGTTTCACTCTGTGTGCCTCTGTTTAAGTCTGTTTGCCTCTGTTTATGTCTGTTTGCATCTGTTTCTCACTGTTTGCCTCTGTTTCACTCTGTTTGCCTCTGTTTCACTCTGTTTGCCTCTGTTTAAGTCTGTTTGCCTCTGTTTGCCTCTGTTTGCCTCTGTGTGCCTCTGTTTCACTCTGTTTGCCTCTGTTTCACTCTGTTTCCCTCTGTTTAAGTCTGTTTGCCTCTGTTTGCCTCTGTTTGCCTCTGTTTGCCTCTGTTTCACTCTGTTTGTCACTGTTTCACTCTGTTTGCCTCTGTTTAACTCTGTTTGCCTCTGTTTCACTCCGTTTGCCTCTGTTTCACTCTGTTTGCCTCTGTTTCACTCTGTTTGCCTCTGTTTAAGTCTGTTTGCCTCTGTTTAAGTCTGTTTGCCTCTGTTTCAGTCTGTTTGCCTCTGTTTCACTCTGTTTGCCTCTGTTTCAGTCTGTTTGCCTCTGTTTCACTCTGTTTGCCTCTGTTTCACTCTGTTTGCCTCTGTTTCAGTTTGTTTGCCTCTGTTTCTCTCTGTTTGACTCTGTTTCACTCTGTTTGACTCTCTTTAATCCTGTGTGCATCTGTTTGCCTCTGTTTTCTTCTGTTTGCCTCCGTTTGCCTCTGTTTGCCTCTGTTTGCCTCTGTTGGCCTCTGTTTGCCTCTCTTTGAGTCTATTTGAGTCTGTTTAAGTCTGTTTGCCTCTGTTTAAGTCTGTATGCCTCTGTTTAATCCTTGTTTGCCACTGTTTAAGTCTGAATGCCTCTGTTTCAGTCTGTTTGTCTCTGTTTCACTCTGTTTGTCTCTGTTTCACTCTGTTTGCCTCTGTTTCACTCTGTTTGCCTCTGTTTCACACTGTTTGCCTCTGTTTCTCTCTGTTTGGCTCTGTTTCATTCTGTTTGCCTCTGTTTCACTCTGTTTGCCTCTGTTTGCCTCTGTTTGCTTCTGTTTGCCTCTCTTTGCTTCTGTCTGCCTCTGTTTCACTCTGTTTGCCTCTGTTTCACTCCGTTTGCCTCGGTTTCAAGATGTTTGCCTCTGTTTAAGTTTGTTTGCCTCTGTTTAAGTCTTTTTGCCTCTGTTTCACTCTGTTTGCCTCTGTTTCACGCTGTTTCCCTCTGTTTAATCCTGTTTTCCTCTGTTTGCCTCTGTTTCACTCTGTTTGTCTCTGTTTCACACTGTTTGCCTCTGTTTCACTCTGTTTGCGTCTGTTTAAGTCTGTTTGCCTCTGTTTAAGTCTGTTTGCCTCTGTTTAAGTCTGTTTGCCTCTCTTTCACTCTGTTTGCCTCTGTTTCACTCTGTATGCCTCTGTTTCACTCTGTTTGCCTCTGTTTAAGTCTGTTTGCCTCTGTTTAAGTCTGTTTGCCTCTGTTTCTCTCTGTCTGCCTCTGTTTCACTATGTTTGCCTCTGTTTCTCTCTGTTTGCCTCTGTTTCACTCTGTTTGCCTCTGTTTGCCTCTGTTTGCTTCTGTTTACCTCTGTTTGCTTCTGTTTGCCTCTGTTTCACTCTGTTTGCCTCTGTTTAAGTCTGTTTGCCTCTGTTTAAGTCTGTTTGCCTCTGTTTCTCTCTGTCTGCCTCTGTTTCACTATGTTTGCCTCTGTTTCTCTCTGTTTGCCTCTGTTTCACTCTGTTTGCCTCTGTTTGCCTCTGTTTGCTTCTGTTTCCCTCTGTTTGCTTCTGTTTGCCTCTGTTTCACTCTGTTTGCCTCTGCTTCACTCCGTATGCCTCAGTTTCACTCAGTTTGCCTCTGTTTCACTCTGTTTGCCTCTGTTTAAGTCTGTTTGCCTCTGTTTGCCTCTGTTTGCCTCTGTTTAAGTCTGTTTACCTCTTTTTAAGTCTGTTTGCCTCTGTTTAAGTCTGTTTGCCTCTGTTTCACTCTGTTTGCCTCTGTTTCACTCTGTTTGCCTCTGTTTCACACTGTTTGCCTCTGTTTAAGTCTGAATGCCTCTGTTTCAGTCTGTTTGTCTCTGTTTCACTCTGTTTGTATCTGTTTCACTCTGTTTGCCTCTGTTTCGCTCTGTTTGCCTCTGTTTCACTCTGTTTGCCTCTGTTTCTCTCTGTTTGCCTCTGTTTCATTCTGTTTGCCTCTGTTTCACTCTGTTTGCCTCTGTTTGCCACTGTTTGCTTCTGTTTACGTCTGTTTGCTTCTGTTTGCCTCTGATTCACTCTGTTTGCCTCTGTTTCACTCCGTTTGCCTCAGTTTCACGCCGGTTGCCTCTGTTTCACTCTGTTTGCATCTGTTTAAGTCTGTTTGCCTCTGTTTCATTCTGTTTGCCTCTGTTTCACTCTGTTTGCCTCTGTTTGCCTCTGTATGCTTCTGTTTGCCTCTGTTTGCTTCTGTCTGCCTCTGTTTCACTCTGTTTGCCTCTGTTTGCCTCCGTTTGCCTCTGTTTCAAGATGTTTGCCTCTGTTTAATTTTGTTTGCCTCTGTTTAAGTCTGTTTGCCTCTGTTTCACTCTGTTTGCCTCTGTTTCACACTGTTTGCCTCTGTTTGCCTCTGTTTGCCTCTGTTTCACTCTGTTTGCCTCTGTTTCACACTGTTTGCCTCTGTTTCACTCTGTTTGCCTCTGTTTAAGTCTGTTTGCCTCTGTTTAAGTCTGTTTAACTCTGTTTAAGTCTGTTTGCCTCTCTTTCACTCTGTTTGCCTCTGTTGCACTCTGTTTGCCTCTGTTTCATTCTGTTTGCCTCTGTTTAAGTCTGTTTGCCTCTGTTTAAGTCTGAATGCCTCTGTTTCAGTCTGTTTGTCTCTGTTTCACTCTGTTTGTATCTGTTTCACTCTGTTTGCCTCTGTTTCGCTCTGTTTGCCTCTGTTTCACTCTGTTTGCCTCTGTTTCTCTCTGTTTGCCTCTGTTTCATTCTGTTTGCCTCTGTTTCACTCTGTTTGCCTCTGTTTGCCTCTGTTTGCTTCTGTTTACGTCTGTTTGCTTCTGTTTGCCTCTGTTTCACTCTGTTTGCCTCTGTTTCACTCCGTTTGCCTCAGTTTCACGCCGGTTGCCTCTGTTTCACTCTGTATGCATCTGTTTAAGTCTGTTTGCCTCTGTTTCATTCTGTTTGCCTCTGTTTCACTCTGTTTGCCTCTGTTTGCCTCTGTATGCTTCTGTTTGCCTCTGTTTGCTTCTGTCTGCTTCTGTTTCACTCTGTTTGCCTCTGTTTGCCTCCGTTTGCCTCTGTTTCAAGATGTTTGCCTCTGTTTAATTTTGTTTGCCTCTGTTTAAGTCTGTTTGCCTCTGTTTAAGTCTGTTTGCCTCTGTTTCACTCTGTTTGCCTCTGTTTCACACTGTTTGCCTCTGTTTGCCTCTGTTTGCCTCTGTTTCACTCTGTTTGCCTCTGTTTCACACTGTTTGCCTCTGTTTCACTCTGTTTGCCTCTGTTTAAGTCTGTTTGCCTCTGTTTAAGTCTGTTTGCCTCTGTTTAAGTCTGTTTGCCTCTCTTTCACTCTGTTTGCCTCTGTTGCACTCTGTTTGCCTCTGTTTCACTCTGTTTGCCTCTGTTTAAGTCTGTTTGCCTCTGGTTAAGTCTGTTTGCCTCTGTTTCTCTCTGTCTGCCTCTGTTTCTCTCTGTTTGCCTCTGTTTCTCTCTGTTTGCCTCTGTTTCACTCTGTTTGCCTCTGTTTCACTCTGTTTGCCTCTGTTTCAGTTTGTTTGCCTCTGTTTCTCTCTGTTTGACTCTGTTTCACTCTGTTTGACTCTCTTTAATCCTGTGCGCATCTGTTTGCCTCTGTTTTCTTCTGTTTGCCTCCGTTTGCCTCTGTTTGCCTCTGTTTGCCTCTGTTGGCCTCTGTATGCCTCTGTTTGAGTCTATTTGAGTCTGTTTAAGTCTGTTGCCTCTGTTTAAGACTGTATGCCTCTGTTAATCCTTGTTTGCCACTGTTTAAGTCTGAATGCCTCTGTTTCAGTCTGTTTGTCTCTGTTTCACTCTGTTTGTCTCTGTTTCACTCTGTTTGCCTCTGTTTCACTCTGTTTGCCTCTGTTTCACTCTGTTTGCCTCTGTTTCTCTCTGTTTGCCTCTGTTTCATTCTGTTTGCCTCTGTTTCAATCTGTTTGCCTCTGTTTGCCTCTGTTTGCTTCTGTTTGCCTCTCTTTGCTTCTGTCTGCCTCTGTTTCACTCTGTTTGCCGCTGTTTCACTCCGTTTGCCTCTGTTTCAAGATGTTTGCCTCTGTTTAAGTTTGTTTGCCTCTGTTTAAGTCTGTTTGCCTCTGTTTAAGTCTTTTTGCCTCTGTTTCACTCTGTTTGTCTCTGTTTCACTCTGTTTGCCTCTGTTTCACTCTGTTTGCCTCTGTTTCACACTGTTTGCCTCTGTTTCTCTCTGTTTGGCTCTGTTTCATTCTGTTTGCCTCTGTTTCACTCTGTTTGCCTCTGTTTGCCTCTGTTTGCTTCTGTTTGCCTCTCTTTGCTTCTGTCTGCCTCTGTTTCACTCTGTTTGCCTCTGTTTCACTCCGTTTGCCTCGGTTTCAAGATGTTTGCCTCTGTTTAAGTTTGTTTGCCTCTGTTTAAGTCTTTTTGCCTCTGTTTCACTCTGTTTGCCTCTGTTTCACGCTGTTTCCCTCTGTTTAATCCTGTTTTCCTCTGTTTGCCTCTGTTTCACTCTGTTTGTCTCTGTTTCACACTGTTTGCCTCTGTTTCACTCTGTTTGCGTCTGTTTAAGTCTGTTTGCCTCTGTTTAAGTCTGTTTGCCTCTGTTTAAGTCTGTTTGCCTCTCTTTCACTCTGTTTGCCTCTGTTTCACTCTGTATGCCTCTGTTTCACTCTGTTTGCCTCTGTTTAAGTCTGTTTGCCTCTGTTTAAGTCTGTTTGCCTCTGTTTCTCTCTGTCTGCCTCTGTTTCACTATGTTTGCCTCTGTTTCTCTCTGTTTGCCTCTGTTTCACTCTGTTTGCCTCTGTTTGCCTCTGTTTGCTTCTGTTTACCTCTGTTTGCTTCTGTTTGCCTCTGTTTCACTCTGTTTGCCTCTGTTTAAGTCTGTTTGCCTCTGTTTAAGTCTGTTTGCCTCTGTTTCTCTCTGTCTGCCTCTGTTTCACTATGTTTGCCTCTGTTTCTCTCTGTTTGCCTCTGTTTCACTCTGTTTGCCTCTGTTTGCCTCTGTTTGCTTCTGTTTCCCTCTGTTTGCTTCTGTTTGCCTCTGTTTCACTCTGTTTGCCTCTGCTTCACTCCGTATGCCTCAGTTTCACTCAGTTTGCCTCTGTTTCACTCTGTTTGCCTCTGTTTAAGTCTGTTTGCCTCTGTTTGCCTCTGTTTGCCTCTGTTTAAGTCTGTTTACCTCTTTTTAAGTCTGTTTGCCTCTGTTTAAGTCTGTTTGCCTCTGTTTCACTCTGTTTGCCTCTGTTTCACTCTGTTTGCCTCTGTTTCACACTGTTTGCCTCTGTTTAAGTCTGAATGCCTCTGTTTCAGTCTGTTTGTCTCTGTTTCACTCTGTTTGTATCTGTTTCACTCTGTTTGCCTCTGTTTCGCTCTGTTTGCCTCTGTTTCACTCTGTTTGCCTCTGTTTCTCTCTGTTTGCCTCTGTTTCATTCTGTTTGCCTCTGTTTCACTCTGTTTGCCTCTGTTTGCCACTGTTTGCTTCTGTTTACGTCTGTTTGCTTCTGTTTGCCTCTGATTCACTCTGTTTGCCTCTGTTTCACTCCGTTTGCCTCAGTTTCACGCCGGTTGCCTCTGTTTCACTCTGTTTGCATCTGTTTAAGTCTGTTTGCCTCTGTTTCATTCTGTTTGCCTCTGTTTCACTCTGTTTGCCTCTGTTTGCCTCTGTATGCTTCTGTTTGCCTCTGTTTGCTTCTGTCTGCCTCTGTTTCACTCTGTTTGCCTCTGTTTGCCTCCGTTTGCCTCTGTTTCAAGATGTTTGCCTCTGTTTAATTTTTGTTTGCCTCTGTTTAAGTCTGTTTGCCTCTGTTTAAGTCTGTTTGCCTCTGTTTCACTCTGTTTGCCTCTGTTTCACACTGTTTGCCTCTGTTTGCCTCTGTTTGCCTCTGTTTCACTCTGTTTGCCTCTGTTTCACACTGTTTGCCTCTGTTTCACTCTGTTTGCCTCTGTTTAAGTCTGTTTGCCTCTGTTTAAGTCTGTTTAACTCTGTTTAAGTCTGTTTGCCTCTCTTTCACTCTGGTTTGCCTCTGTTGCACTCTGTTTGCCTCTGTTTCATTCTGTTTGCCTCTGTTTAAGTCTGTTTGCCTCTGTTTAAGTCTGAATGCCTCTGTTTCAGTCTGTTTGTCTCTGTTTCACTCTGTTTGTATCTGTTTCACTCTGTTTGCCTCTGTTTCGCTCTGTTTGCCTCTGTTTCACTCTGGTTTGCCTCTGTTTCTCTCTGTTTGCCTCTGTTTCATTCTGTTTGCCTCTGTTTCACTCTGTTTGCCTCTGTTTGCCTCTGTTTGCTTCTGTTTACGTCTGTTTGCTTCTGTTTGCCTCTGTTTCACTCTGTTTGCCTCTGTTTCACTCCGTTTGCCTCAGTTTCACGCCGGTTGCCTCTGTTTCACTCTGTATGCATCTGTTTAAGTCTGTTTGCCTCTGTTTCATTCTGTTTGCCTCTGTTTCACTCTGTTTGCCTCTGTTTGCTCTGTATGCTTCTGTTTGCCTCTGTTTGCTTCTGTCTGCTTCTGTTTCACTCTGTTTGCCTCTGTTTGCCTCCGTTTGCCTCTGTTTCAAGATGTTTGCCTCTGTTTAATTTTGTTTGCCTCTGTTTAAGTCTGTTTGCCTCTGTTTAAGTCTGTTTGCCTCTGTTTCACTCTGTTTGCCTCTGTTTCACACTGTTTGCCTCTGTTTGCCTCTGTTTGCCTCTGTTTCACTCTGTTTGCCTCTGTTTCACACTGTTTGCCTCTGTTTCACTCTGTTTGCCTCTGTTTAAGTCTGTTTGCCTCTGTTTAAGTCTGTTTGCCTCTGTTTAAGTCTGTTTGCCTCTCTTTCACTCTGTTTGCCTCTGTTGCACTCTGTTTGCCTCTGTTTCACTCTGTTTGCCTCTGTTTAAGTCTGTTTGCCTCTGGTTAAGTCTGTTTGCCTCTGTTTCTCTCTGTCTGCCTCTGTTTCTCTCTGTTTGCCTCTGTTTCTCTCTGTTTGCCTCTGTTTCACTCTGTTTGCCTCTGTTTCACTCTGTTTGCCTCTGTTTCAGTTTGTTTGCCTCTGTTTCTCTCTGTTTGACTCTGTTTCACTCTGTTTGACTCTCTTTAATCCTGTGCGCATCTGTTTGCCTCTGTTTTCTTCTGTTTGCCTCCGTTTGCCTCTGTTTGCCTCTGTTTGCCTCTGTTGGCCTCTGTATGCCTCTGTTTGAGTCTATTTGAGTCTGTTTAAGTCTGTTTGCCTCTGTTTAAGACTGTATGCCTCTGTTTAATCCTTGTTTGCCACTGTTTAAGTCTGAATGCCTCTGTTTCAGTCTGTTTGTCTCTGTTTCACTCTGTTTGTCTCTGTTTCACTCTGTTTGCCTCTGTTTCACTCTGTTTGCCTCTGTTTCACTCTGTTTGCCTCTGTTTCTCTCTGTTTGCCTCTGTTTCATTCTGTTTGCCTCTGTTTCAATCTGTTTGCCTCTGTTTGCCTCTGTTTGCTTCTGTTTGCCTCTCTTTGCTTCTGTCTGCCTCTGTTTCACTCTGTTTGCCGCTGTTTCACTCCGTTTGCCTCTGTTTCAAGATGTTTGCCTCTGTTTAAGTTTGTTTGCCTCTGTTTAAGTCTGTTTGCCTCTGTTTAAGTCTTTTTGCCTCTGTTTCACTCTGTTTGCCTCTGTTTCACGCTGTTTCCCTCTGTTTAATCCTGTTTTCCTCTGTTTGCCTCTGTTTCACTCTGTTTGTCTCTGTTTCACACTGTTTGCCTCTGTTTAAGTCTGTTTGCCTCTGTTTAAGTCTGTTTGCCTCTGTTTAAGTCTGTTTGCCTCTCTTTCACTCTGTTTGCCTCTGTTTCACTCTGTTTGCCTCTGTTTCACTCTGTTTGCCTCTGTTTAAGTCTGTTTGCCTCTGTTTCTCTCTGTCTGCCTCTGTTTCACTCTGTTTGCCTCTGTTTGCCTCTGTTTGCTTCTGTTTCCCTCTGTTTGCTTCTGTTTGCCTCTGTTTCACTCTGTTTGCCTCTGTTTAAGTCTGTTTGCCCCTGTTTAAGTCTGTTTGCCTCTGTTTCTCTCTGTCTGCCTCTGTTTCACTATGTTTGCCTCTGTTTCTCTCTGTTTGCCTCTGTTTCACTCTGTTTGCCTCTGTTTGCCTCTGTTTGCTTCTGTTTCCCTCTGTTTGCTTCTGTTTGCCTCTGTTTCACTCTGTTTGCCTCTGCTTCACTCCGTATGCCTCAGTTTCACTCAGTTTGCCTCTGTTTCACTCTGTTTGCCTCTGTTTAAGTCTGTTTGCCTCTGTTTGCCTCTGTTTGCCTCTGTTTGCCTCTGTTTAAGTCTGTTTACCTCTTTTTAAGTCTGTTTGCCTCTGTTTAAGTCTGTTTGCCTCTGTTTCACTCTGTTTGCCTCTGTTTCACTCTGTTTGCCTCTGTTTCACACTGTTTGCCTCTGTTTAAGTCTGAATGCCTCTGTTTCAGTCTGTTTGTCTCTGTTTCACTCTGTTTGTATCTGTTTCACTCTGTTTGCTTCTGTTTCGCTCTGTTTGCCTCTGTTTCACTCTGTTTGCCTCTGTTTCTCTCTGTTTGCCTCTGTTTCATTCTGTTTGCCTCTGTTTCACTCTGTTTGCCTCTGTTTGCCACTGTTTGCTTCTGTTTACGTCTGTTTGCTTCTGTTTGCCTCTGATTCACTCTGTTTGCCTCTGTTTCACTCCGTTTGCCTCAGTTTCACGCCGGTTGCCTCTGTTTCACTCTGTTTGCATCTGTTTAAGTCTGTTTGCCTCTGTTTCATTCTGTTTGCCTCTGTTTCACGCCGGTTGCCTCTGTTTCACTCTGTTTGCATCTGTTTAAGTCTGTTTGCCTCTGTTTCATTCTGTTTGCCTCTGTTTCACTCTGTTTGCCTCTGTTTGCCTCTGTATGCTTCTGTTTGCCTCTGTTTGCTTCTGTCTGCCTCTGTTTCACTCTGTTTGCCTCTGTTTGCCCCCGTTTGCCTCTGTTTCAAGATGTTTGCCTCTGTTTAATTTTGTTTGCCTCTGTTTAAGTCTGTTTGCCTCTGTTTAAGTCTGTTTGCCTCTGTTTCACTCTGTTTGCCTCTGTTTCACACTGTTTGCCTCTGTTTGCCTCTGTTTCACTCTGTTTGCCTCTGTTTCACACTGTTTGCCTCTGTTTCACTCTGTTTGCCTCTGTTTAAGTCTGTTTGCCTCTGTTTAAGTCTGTTTGCCTCTGTTTAAGTCTGTTTGCCTCTCTTTCACTCTGTTTGCCTCTGTTGCACTCTGTTTGCCTCTGTTTCATTCTGTTTGCCTCTGTTTAAGTCTGTTTGCCTCTGTTTAAGTCTGTTTGCCTCTGTTTCTCTCTGTCTGCCTCTGTTTCACTCTGTTTGCCTCTGTTTCTCTCTGTTTGCCTCTGTTTAAGTCTGTTTGCCTCTGTTGCACTCAGTATGCCTCTGTTTACGTCTGTTTGCCTCTGTTTCACTCTGTTTGCCTCTGTTTACGTCTGTTTGCCTCTGTTTAAGTCTGTTTGCCTCTATTTAATTCTGTTTGCCTCTGTTTCACTCTGCTTGCCTCTTTTCACTCTGTTTGTCTCTGTTTCACTCTGTGTGCCTCTGTTTAAGTCTGTTTGCCTCTGTTTAAGTCTGTTTGCCTCTGTTTAAGTCTGTTTGCCTCTGTTTAAGTCTGTTTGCCTCTCTTTCACTCTGTTTGCCTCTGTTTCACTCTGTTTGCCTCTGTTTCACTCTGTTTGCCTCTGTTTAAGTCTGTTTGCCTCTGTTTCTCTCTGTCTGCCTCTGTTTCACTCTGTTTGCCTCTGTTTGCCTCTGTTTGCTTCTGTTTCCCTCTGTTTGCTTCTGTTTGCCTCTGTTTCACTCTGTTTGCCTCTGTTTAAGTCTGTTTGCCCCTGTTTAAGTCTGTTTGCCTCTGTTTCTCTCTGTCTGCCTCTGTTTCACTATGTTTGCCTCTGTTTCTCTCTGTTTGCCTCTGTTTCACTCTGTTTGCTCTGTTTGCCTCTGTTTGCTTCTGTTTCCCTCTGTTTGCTTCTGTTTGCCTCTGTTTCACTCTGTTTGCCTCTGCTTCACTCCGTATGCCTCAGTTTCACTTAGTTTGCCTCTGTTTCACTCTGTTTGCCTCTGTTTAAGTCTGTTTGCCTCTGTTTGCCTCTGTTTGCCTCTGTTTGCCTCTGTTTAAGTCTGTTTACCTCTTTTTAAGTCTGTTTGCCTCTGTTTAAGTCTGTTTGCCTCTGTTTCACTCTGTTTGCCTCTGTTTCACTCTGTTTGCCTCTGTTTCACACTGTTTGCCTCTGTTTAAGTCTGAATGCCTCTGTTTCAGTCTGTTTGTCTCTGTTTCACTCTGTTTGTATCTGTTTCACTCTGTTTGCTTCTGTTTCGCTCTGTTTGCCTCTGTTTCACTCTGTTTGCCTCTGTTTCTCTCTGTTTGCCTCTGTTTCATTCTGTTTGCCTCTGTTTCACTCTGTTTGCCTCTGTTTGCCACTGTTTGCTTCTGTTTACGTCTGTTTGCTTCTGTTTGCCTCTGATTCACTCTGTTTGCCTCTGTTTCACTCCGTTTGCCTCAGTTTCACGCCGGTTGCCTCTGTTTCACTCTGTTTGCATCTGTTTAAGTCTGTTTGCCTCTGTTTCATTCTGTTTGCCTCTGTTTCACGCCGGTTGCCTCTGTTTCACTCTGTTTGCATCTGTTTAAGTCTGTTTGCCTCTGTTTCATTCTGTTTGCCTCTGTTTCACTCTGTTTGCCTCTGTTTGCCTCTGTATGCTTCTGTTTGCCTCTGTTTGCTTCTGTCTGCCTCTGTTTCACTCTGTTTGCCTCTGTTTGCCCCCGTTTGCCTCTGTTTCAAGATGTTTGCCTCTGTTTAATTTTGTTTGCCTCTGTTTAAGTCTGTTTGCCTCTGTTTAAGTCTGTTTGCCTCTGTTTCACTCTGTTTGCCTCTGTTTCACACTGTTTGCCTCTGTTTGCCTCTGTTTCACTCTGTTTGCCTCTGTTTCACACTGTTTGCCTCTGTTTCACTCTGTTTGCCTCTGTTTAAGTCTGTTTGCCTCTGTTTAAGTCTGTTTGCCTCTGTTTTAAGTCTGTTTGCCTCTCTTTCACTCTGTTTGCCTCTGTTGCACTCTGTTTGCCTCTGTTTCATTCTGTTTGCCTCTGTTTAAGTCTGTTTGCCTCTGTTTAAGTCTGTTTGCCTCTGTTTCTCTCTGTCTGCCTCTGTTTCACTCTGTTTGCCTCTGTTTCTCTCTGTTTGCCTCTGTTTAAGTCTGTTTGCCTCTGTTGCACTCAGTATGCCTCTGTTTACGTCTGTTTGCCTCTGTTTCACTCTGTTTGCCTCTGTTTACGTCTGTTTGCCTCTGTTTAAGTCTGTTTGCCTCTATTTAATTCTGTTTGCCTCTGTTTCACTCTGCTTGCCTCTTTTCACTCTGTTTGTCTCTGTTTCACTCTGTGTGCCTCTGTTTAAGTCTGTTTGCCTCTGTTTTAAGTCTGTTTGCATCTGTTTCTCACTGTTTGCCTCTGCTTCACTCTGTTTGCCTCTGTTTCACTCTGTTTGCCTCTGTTTAAGTCTGTTTGCCTCTGTTTGCCTCTGTTTGCCTCTGTTTCACTCTGTTTGTCACTGTTTCACTCTGTTTGCCTCTGTTTAACTCTGTTTGCCTCTGTTTCACTCCGTTTGCCACTGTTTCACTCTGTTTGCCTCTGTTTCACTCTGTTTGCCTCTGTTTAAGTCTGTTTGCCTCTGTTTAAGTCTGTTTGCCTCTGTTTCAGTCTGTTTGCCTCTGTTTCACTCTGTTTGCCTCTGTTTCAGTCTGTTTGCCTCTGTTTAAGTTTGTTTGCCTCTGTTTCACTCTGTTTGCCTCTGTTTCAGTTTGTTTGCCTCTGTTTGTCTCTGTTTGACTCTGTTTCACTCTGTTTGTCTCTCTTTAATCCTGTGTGTGTCTGTTTGCCTCTGTTTGCTTCTGTTTGCCTCTGTTTGCCTCTGTTTGCCTCTGTTTGCCTCTGTTGGCCTCTGTTTGCCTCTGTTTGAGTCTATTTGAGTCTGTTTAAGTCTGTTTGCCTCTGTTTAAGTCTGTTTGCCTCTGTTTCAGCCTGTTTGCCTCTGTTTAAGTCTGTTTGCCTCTGTTTCACACTGTTTGCCTCTGTTTCACTCTGTTTGCCTCTGTTTAAGTCTGTTTGCCTCTGTTTAAGTCTGTTTGCCTCTGTTTAAGTCTGTTTGCCTCTCTTTCACTCTGTTTGCCTCTGTTGCACTCTGTTTGCCTCTGTTTCACTCTGTTTGCCTCTGTTTAAGTCTGTTTGCCTCTGGTTAAGTCTGTTTGCCTCTGTTTCTCTCTGTCTGCCTCTGTTTCTCTCTGTTTGCCTCTGTTTCTCTCTGTTTGCCTCTGTTTCACTCTGTTTGCCTCTGTTTCACTCTGTTTGCCTCTGTTTCAGTTTGTTTGCCTCTGTTTCTCTCTGTTTGACTCTGTTTCACTCTGTTTGACTCTCTTTAATCCTGTGCGCATCTGTTTGCCTCTGTTTTCTTCTGTTTGCCTCCGTTTGCCTCTGTTTGCCTCTGTTTGCCTCTGTTGGCCTCTGTATGCCTCTGTTTGAGTCTATTTGAGTCTGTTTAAGTCTGTTTGCCTCTGTTTAAGACTGTATGCCTCTGTTTAATCCTTGTTTGCCACTGTTTAAGTCTGAATGCCTCTGTTTCAGTCTGTTTGTCTCTGTTTCACTCTGTTTTGTCTCTGTTTCACTCTGTTTGCCTCTGTTTCACTCTGTTTGCCTCTGTTTCACTCTGTTTGCCTCTGTTTCTCTCTGTTTGCCTCTGTTTCATTCTGTTTGCCTCTGTTTCAATCTGTTTGCCTCTGTTTGCCTCTGTTTGCTTCTGTTTGCCTCTCTTTGCTTCTGTCTGCCTCTGTTTCACTCTGTTTGCCGCTGTTTCACTCCGTTTGCCTCTGTTTCAAGATGTTTGCCTCTGTTTAAGTTTGTTTGCCTCTGTTTAAGTCTGTTTGCCTCTGTTTTAAGTCTTTTTGCCTCTGTTTCACTCTGTTTGCCTCTGTTTCACGCTGTTTCCCTCTGTTTAATCCTGTTTTCCTCTGTTTGCCTCTGTTTCACTCTGTTTGTCTCTGTTTCACACTGTTTGCCTCTGTTTAAGTCTGTTTGCCTCTGTTTAAGTCTGTTTGCCTCTGTTTAAGTCTGTTTGCCTCTCTTTCACTCTGTTTGCCTCTGTTTCACTCTGTTTGCCTCTGTTTCACTCTGTTTGCCTCTGTTTAAGTCTGTTTGCCTCTGTTTCTCTCTGTCTGCCTCTGTTTCACTCTGTTTGCCTCTGTTTGCCTCTGTTTGCTTCTGTTTCCCTCTGTTTGCTTCTGTTTGCCTCTGTTTCACTCTGTTTGCCTCTGTTTAAGTCTGTTTGCCCCTGTTTAAGTCTGTTTGCCTCTGTTTCTCTCTGTCTGCCTCTGTTTCACTATGTTTGCCTCTGTTTCTCTCTGTTTGCCTCTGTTTCACTCTGTTTGCCTCTGTTTGCCTCTGTTTGCTTCTGTTTCCCTCTGTTTGCTTCTGTTTGCCTCTGTTTCACTCTGTTTGCCTCTGCTTCACTCCGTATGCCTCAGTTTCACTCAGTTTGCCTCTGTTTCACTCTGTTTGCCTCTGTTTAAGTCTGTTTGCCTCTGTTTGCCTCTGTTTGCCTCTGTTTGCCTCTGTTTAAGTCTGTTTACCTCTTTTTAAGTCTGTTTGCCTCTGTTTAAGTCTGTTTGCCTCTGTTTCACTCTGTTTGCCTCTGTTTCACTCTGTTTGCCTCTGTTTCACACTGTTTGCCTCTGTTTAAGTCTGAATGCCTCTGTTTCAGTCTGTTTGTCTCTGTTTCACTCTGTTTGTATCTGTTTCACTCTGTTTGCTTCTGTTTCGCTCTGTTTGCCTCTGTTTCACTCTGTTTGCCTCTGTTTCTCTCTGTTTGCCTCTGTTTCATTCTGTTTGCCTCTGTTTCACTCTGTTTGCCTCTGTTTGCCACTGTTTGCTTCTGTTTTACGTCTGTTTGCTTCTGTTTGCCTCTGATTCACTCTGTTTGCCTCTGTTTCACTCCGTTTGCCTCAGTTTCACGCCGGTTGCCTCTGTTTCACTCTGTTTGCATCTGTTTAAGTCTGTTTGCCTCTGTTTCATTCTGTTTGCCTCTGTTTCACGCCGGTTGCCTCTGTTTCACTCTGTTTGCATCTGTTTAAGTCTGTTTGCCTCTGTTTCATTCTGTTTGCCTCTGTTTCACTCTGTTTGCCTCTGTTTGCCTCTGTATGCTTCTGTTTGCCTCTGTTTGCTTCTGTCTGCCTCTGTTTCACTCTGTTTGCCTCTGTTTGCCCCCGTTTGCCTCTGTTTCAAGATGTTTGCCTCTGTTTAATTTTGTTTGCCTCTGTTTAAGTCTGTTTGCCTCTGTTTAAGTCTGTTTGCCTCTGTTTCACTCTGTTTGCCTCTGTTTCACACTGTTTGCCTCTGTTTGCCTCTGTTTCACTCTGTTTGCCTCTGTTTCACACTGTTTGCCTCTGTTTCACTCTGTTTGCCTCTGTTTAAGTCTGTTTGCCTCTGTTTAAGTCTGTTTGCCTCTGTTTAAGTCTGTTTGCCTCTCTTTCACTCTGTTTGCCTCTGTTGCACTCTGTTTGCCTCTGTTTCATTCTGTTTGCCTCTGTTTAAGTCTGTTTGCCTCTGTTTAAGTCTGTTTGCCTCTGTTTCTCTCTGTCTGCCTCTGTTTCACTCTGTTTGCCTCTGTTTCTCTCTGTTTGCCTCTGTTTAAGTCTGTTTGCCTCTGTTGCACTCAGTATGCCTCTGTTTACGTCTGTTTGCCTCTGTTTCACTCTGTTTGCCTCTGTTTACGTCTGTTTGCCTCTGTTTAAGTCTGTTTGCCTCTATTTAATTCTGTTTGCCTCTGTTTCACTCTGCTTGCCTCTTTTCACTCTGTTTGTCTCTGTTTCACTCTGTGTGCCTCTGTTTAAGTCTGTTTGCCTCTGTTTAAGTCTGTTTGCATCTGTTTCTCACTGTTTGCCTCTGCTTCACTCTGTTTGCCTCTGTTTCACTCTGTTTGCCTCTGTTTAAGTCTGTTTGCCTCTGTTTAACTCTGTTTGCCTCTGTTTCACTCCGTTTGCCACTGTTTCACTCTGTTTGCCTCTGTTTCACTCTGTTTGCCTCTGTTTAAGTCTGTTTGCCTCTGTTTAAGTCTGTTTGCCTCTGTTTCAGTCTGTTTGCCTCTGTTTCACTCTGTTTGCCTCTGTTTCAGTCTGTTTGCCTCTGTTTAAGTTTGTTTGCCTCTGTTTCACTCTGTTTGCCTCTGTTTCAGTTTGTTTGCCTCTGTTTGTCTCTGTTTGACTCTGTTTCACTCTGTTTGTCTCTCTTTAATCCTGTGTGTGTCTGTTTGCCTCTGTTTGCTTCTGTTTGCCTCTGTTTGCCTCTGTTTGCCTCTGTTTGCCTCTGTTGGCCTCTGTTTGGCCTCTGTTTGAGTCTATTTGAGTCTGTTTAAGTCTGTTTGCCTCTGTTTAAGTCTGTTTGCCTCTGTTTAAGTCTGTTTGCCTCTGTTTAAGTCTGTTTGCCTCTGTTTCAGCCTGTTTGCCTCTGTTTAAGTCTGTTTGCCTCTGTTTCAAACTGTTTGCATCTGTTTAACTCTGTTTAGTTCTGTTTGCCTCTGTTTAAGTCTCTCTGCCTCTTTTTACGTCTGTTTGCCTCTGTTTAAGTCTGTTTGCCTCTGTTTAAATCTGTTTGCCTTTGTTTCAGTCTGTTTGCCTCTGTTTAAGTCTGTTTGCCTCTGTTTAAGTCTGTTTGCCTCTGCTTAAGTCTGAATTCCTCTGTTTCAGTCTGTTTGTCTCTGTTTCACTCTGTTTGTCTCTGTTTCAATCTGTTTGCCTCTGTTTCACTCTGTTTTCCTCTGTTTCACTCTGTTTGCCTCTGTTTCTCTCTGTTTGCCTCCTTTTCACTTTTTTTGCCTCTGTTTCACTCTGTTTGCCTCTGTTTGCCTCTGTTTGCTTCTGTTTGTCTCTGCTTGCCTCTGTTTGCCTCTGTTTCACTCTGTTTGCCTCTGTTTCACTCCGTATGCCTCTGTTTCACTCTGTTTGCCTCTGTTTCACTCTGTTTGCCTCTGTTTGCCTCTGTTTGCCTCTGTTTGCCTCTGTTTAAGTCTGTTTGCATCTGTTTCTCACTGTTTGCCTCTGTTTCACTCTGTTTGCCTCTGTTTCACTCTGTTTGCCTCTGTTTAAGTCTGTTTGCCTCTGTTTGCCTCTGTTTGCCTCTGTTTGCCTCTGTTTCACTCTGTTTGTCTCTGTTTCACTCTGTTTGCATCTGATTTAGTCTGTTTACGTCTGTTTCACTCTGTTTGCCTCTGTTTCACTCTGTTTGCCTCTGTTTCACTCTGTTTGCCTCTGTTTGCCTCTGTATGCTTCTGTTTGCCTCTGTTTGCTTCTGTCTGCCTCTGTTTCACTCTGTTTGCCTCTGTTTGCCTCCGTTTGCCTCTGTATCAAGATGTTTGCCTCTGTTTAATTTTGTTTGCCTCTGTTTAAGTCTGTTTGCCTCTGTTTAAGTCTGTTTGCCTCTGTTTCACTCTGTTTGCCTCTGTTTCACTCTGTTTGCCTCTGTTTCACAGTGTTTGCCTCTGTTTGCCTCTGTTTGCCTCTGTTTCATTCTGTTTGCCTCTGTTTCACACTGTTTGCCTCTGTTTCACTCTGTTTGCATCTGTTTAAGTCTGTTTGCCTCTGTTTAAGTCTGTTTGCCTCTCTTTCGCTCTGTTTGCCTCTGTTGCACTCTGTTTGCCTCTGTTTCACTCTGTTTGCCTCTGTTTAAGTCTGTTTGCCTCTGTTTAAGTCTGTTTGCCTCTGTTTCTCTCTGTCTGCCTCTGTTTCACTCTGTTTGCCTCTGTTTCTCTCTGTTTGCCTCTGTTTAAGTCTGTTTGCCTCTTATTGCCTCTGTTTTCCTCTGTTTGCCTCTGTTTGCCTCTGTTTCACTCTGTTTGTCTCTGTTTCACTCTGTTTGCCTCTGTTTAAGTCTGTTTGCCTCTGTTGCACTCTGTATGCCTCTGTTTACGTCTGTTTGCCTCTGTTTCACTCTGTTTGCCTCTGTTTACGTCAGTTTGCCTCTGTTTAAGTCTGTTTGCCTCTATTTAATTCTGTTTGCCTCTGTTTCACTCTGTTTGCCGCTTTTCACTCTGTTTGTCTCTGTTTCACTCTGTGTGCCTCTGTTTAAGTCTGTTTGCCTCTGTTTAAGTCTGTTTGCATCTGTTTCTCACTGTTTGCCTCTGTTTCACTCTGTTTGCCTCTGTTTCACTCTGTTTGCCTCTGTTTAAGTCTGTTTGCCTCTGTTTGCCTCTGTTTGCCTCTGTTTGCCTCTGTTTGCCTCTGTTTCACTCTGTTTGTCACTGTTTCACTCTGTTTGCCTCTGTTTAACTCTGTTTGCCTCTGTTTCACTCCGTTTGCCTCTGTTTCACTCTGTTTGCCTCTGTTTCACTCTGTTTGCCTCTGTTTAAGTCTGTTTGCCTCTGTTTAAGTCTGTTTGCCTCTGTTTCAGTCTGTTTGCCTCTGTTTCACTCTGTTTGCCTCTGTTTCAGTCTGTTTGCCTCTGTTTCACTCTGTTTGCCTCTGTTTCACTCTGTTTGCCTCTGTTTCAGTTTGTTTGCCTCTGTTTCTCTCTGTTTGACTCTGTTTCACTCTGTTTCACTCTCTTTAATCCTGTGTGCGTCTGTTTGCCACTGTTTGCTTCTGTTTGCCTCCGTTTGCCTCTGTTTGCCTCTGTTTGCCACTGTTGGCCTCTGTTTGCCTCTGTTTG
>JANJGN010004646.1:0-7500 GCA_026770705.1 Isurus oxyrinchus
AACAGTCTTTGCGAATCCACAGACGAACCGCCCCACTGACTAGCCCAGTTCCTCTGCCGCTATTATTTGCACCGGAGGAGGGGGGGGGGCTTTCCTGTGTTAGTCCTGCACCGCTTTCCCCCCACCCCCACCCCCACCCCCCCCATTATGCTTGCATACCGGGGGCAGGCATTGTCAAGAAAGGAGATTGGAACATTCCCCGATACCTGCTCCATCTTGATGTTCATGTACAGGACAGGGAGACATCCGCTCGCACTCTCACAGTCGTTCACACACATGCGGGTCTCAGAGAAACTCTCTCACACACACTGAAACTGACACGGTCACTGAAACACACACACACACACACACACACACACACACACACACTGAAACACACGCTCACTGAAACACACAGACAGACACAAACTGACACACTCACTTAAACACACACACACACACACACACACACACACACACACACTGAAACACACACACAGAAACTGACACACTCACTGAAACACACACACACACTGAAACACACACACAGAAACTGACACACTCACTGAAACACACACACACACTGAAACACACACACACACTGAAACACACACACACACTGAAACACACACACAGAAACTGACACACACTGAAACACACACACACACTGAAACACACACACACACTGAAACACACACACAGAAACTGACACACTCACTGAAACACACACACACACTGAAATACACAGACACACAGAAACTGACACACTCACTGAAACACACAGACACACAGAAACTGACACACTCACTTAAACACACACACACACACACACTGAAACACACACACACACTGAAACACACTGACACACAGAAACTGAAACACTCACTGAAACACACACACACACTGAAACACACAGACACACTGAAACTGACACACTCACTGAAACACACACACACACTGAAACACACACACACACACAAACACACAGACACACTGAAACTTACAGAAAACTGACACACTCACTGAAACACACACACACAAATAGACATACTGAAACACAGACACAGAACTGACACAACACACACACACTGAAACACACAGACACACTGAAACACACAGAAACTGACACACTCACTGAAACACACACACACACACTGAAACACACACACACACAGAGACTAACACACTCACTTAAACACACACACACACTGAAACACATACACACTGAAACTGACACACTTACTGAAACTGACACACTTACAGAAACTGACACACTTACTGAAACACACACACACACTGAAACACACACACACACACAGAAACACACACACACACACACACTGAAACACAGACACTGAAACTGACACACTTACTGAAACACACACACACACAAACACACACACACACTGAAACACACAGAAACTGACACACTCTGCAACACACACACACACACACTGAAACTGACACACTTACTGAAACACACACACACACACACTGAAACACACAGACACACTGAAACACACAGAAACTAACACACACAAATAGACACACTGAAACACACAGACACACACAAACTGACACACTTACTGAAACTGACACACTTACTGAAACTGACACACTTACTGAAACTGACACACTTACTGAAACACATACACACTGAAACACACACACACACACACTGAAACACACACACACACAGAAACTGACACACTCACTGAAACACACACACACTCACTGAAACACACACACACACACTGAAACACACACACACACACACACCACACAAACACACACACACTGAAACACACACACACACACACTGAAACAAACACACACAGAAACTGACACACTCACTGAAACACACACACACTCACTGAAACACACACACACTCACTGAAACACACCACACACACTGAAACACACACACACAAACACACACACACTGAAACACACACACACAGAAACACACAGACACACTGAAACACACAGAAACTGACACACTCACTGCAACACACACACACACACTGAAACTGACACACTTACTGAAACACACACACAGACACACACACAGAAACACACACACTGAAACTGACACACTTACTGAAACACACACACACACACACTGAAACACACAGACACACAAACACACAGAAACTGACACTCACTGAAACACGCAACAAATAGACATACTGAAACACACAGGACACACACAGAAACTGACACACTCACTGAAACACACACACTGAAACACACACAGACCACACAGAAACTGACACACACACAAACACACACACACACACTGAAACACACAGACACACTGAAATACACAGACACACTGAAATACACAGACACACTGAAACACACAGAAACTGACACACTCACTGAAACACACACACACACTGAAACACACACGCTCACTGAAACACACAGACACACACACACAGAAACACACACACTGAAACTGACACACTTACTGAAACACAAACACACACTGAAACACACACACACACACTGAAACACACACGCTCACTGAAACACACACGCTCACTGAAACACACACGCTCACTGAAACACACACGCTCACTGAAACACACACACACACTGAAACACACACACTCACTGAAACACACACACACACTGAAACTGACACACTTACTGAAACTGACACACTTACTGAAACTGACACACTTACTGAAACACACACACACACAGAAACAGACACACTTACTGAAACTGACACACTTACTGAAACACACACACACACAGAAACACACACACATACTGAAACACACAGAAACTGACGCACACACTGAAACACAGACACACACACTGAAACATACAGAAACTGACACACTTACTGAAACACACACACACACTGAAACACACACACACACTGAAACACACACACACTGAAACACACACACACTGAAACACACACACACAGAAAATGACACACTCACTGAAACACACGCACACACTCACTGAAACACACACACACACAGAAACACACACACTGAAACACACACACACACAAACTGAAACGCACACACACTGAAACTAACACACTTACTGAAACACACACACACACACACTAACACACACACACAAACACACAGACACACTGAAACAGAAACTTGACACACTCACTGAAACACACACACACTCACTGAAACTGACACACTTACTGAAACACACACACACAGAAACACACACACTGAAACTGACACACTTACTGAAACACACACACAGAAACACACACACTGAAACACACACACTAAAACACACAGAAACTGACACACTCACTGAAACACACACACAAATAGACACACTGAAACACACAGACACACACAGAAACTGACACACTCACTGAAACACACAGACACACAGAAACTGACACACACACACACACACTGAAACACACAGACACACAGAAACTGACGCACTCACTGAAACACACACACACACACTGAAACACAAACACACACACTGAAACACACACACTAAAACACACAGAAACTGACACACTCACTGAAACACACACACAAATAGACATACTGAAACACACAGACACACACAGAAACTGACACACTCACTGAAACACACACACTGAAACACACAGACACACAGAAACTGACACACACACACACACTGAAACACACAGACACACAGAAACTGACGCACTCACTGAAACACACACACACACACTGAAACACACACACACACACTGAAACACACACTCACACACAAACACACACGCTCACTGAAACACACGCTCACTGAAACACACAGACACAAACTGACACACTCACTTAAACACATACACACTGAAACACACACAGAAACTGACACACTCACTGAAACACACACACACACACACACACTGAAACACACACACACACTGAAACACACACACACACACACACACACACACACAGAAACTGACACATTGAAACACACACACACACAAACACACACACATACTGAAACACACAGACACACAGAAACTGGCGCACACACTGAAACACACGCTCACTGAAACACACAGACACAAACTGACACACTCACTTAAACACACACACACACACACTGAAACACACACAGAAACTGACACACTCACTGAAACACACACACACACACACTGAAACACACACACACACACACACACACACACACTGAAACACACACACACACACACACACACACACACACACACACACAGAAACTGACACATTGAAACACACACACACAGAAACACACACACATACTGAAACACACAGACACACAGAAACTGACGCACACACTGAAACATACGCTCACTGAAACACACAGACAGACACAAACTGACACACTCACTTAAACACACACACACACACACACACACACTGAAACACACACACAGAAACTGACACACTCACTGAAACACACACACACTCACTGAAACACACACACACTCACTGAAACACACACTCACTGAAACACACACACACTGAAACACACACACACACACACACACACACAGAAACTGACACATTGAAACACACACACACAGAAACACACACACATACTGAAACACACAGACACACAGAAACTGACGCACACACTGAAACACACAGACACACACACTGAAACACCCAGAAACTGACACACTCACTTTAACACACACACACAAACAAACTCTCACACACAAACACACACATTGAAACACAAAGAAACTGACACAAAAAACACACACACACACACACACACTGAAACAACACTCTGAAACAGAAACTCTCACACACAGAAGATGGGTGATGGTGGTCGGTGGTGAGGGGGGTGGGGGGGTGGGGGTTGAGTGTTGGTGGTGGGTGGGGGTGGGGGGAGATGGTGGAGGGGTGGGTGGTGGGCGTGGGTGGGTGGGGGTGGTTGGAGGTGAGTGGTGGGGGTGGGTGATGGGTGGTGGGGGTGGGTGTGGGGTGGGAGGTGGTGGTGGGTGGGGGTGAGTGTTGATGGTGGTGGGTGGTGAGGGGGTGATGGTGGGGGGGTGGGTGGTGAGGGTGTGGTGGGCGTGGGTGGGTGGGGATGGTTGGGGGTGGGTGGTGGTGGGTGTTGTTGGAGGTGAGTGGTGGGGGTGGGTGGGGGTGGGTGGGGGTGGTTGGGGGTGGGTGGTTGGAGGTGAGTGGTGGGGGTGGTTGGGGGTGGGTGGTGGTAGAGGTGGTTGGAGGTGAGTGGTGGGGGTGGGTGATGGGTGGTGGGGGTAGGTGTGGGGTGGTGGGTGGGTGGTGGGTGAGGGGTGGTGGGTGAGGGTGGTGGGGAAGGTGGGTGGGGGTGTGAGGAAGGACATTTATTGACACAGCGAGCGGTGACACTGTGGAACTTGCTCTTCCCCCCGCAACATGGTGGCAGCGGTGGTGCTGAATGGTTTCAATTGGACAGCCGCTGGAGGGAAATAAACTTGCTGGGCTATGGGGAGGGAGGGAGTGAGGTTGGGCAGTGGACTGGGGGGGGGGAGGGAGTGTGGTTGAGCGGAGGGCTTGGAGAGCCGGGGGCTGGGGATGTGCTCTGACAGGAGTAGGTTCAGACAAACCTCAATACTCCTGTACCCGGTGCCTCTATTGACGAAGGCTGAGACTCCAGAGGCTTAGCTGGGGTTGTGGGGGGGGGGGGGGGGGGGGGGGGGGGGGGGGTGAGGGGGGGGGCGGGGGGGGGGGGGGTGGTGAGGGGGGGGGGCGGGTGGCGGTGGGGGGTGGGGGGGGAGGAGTGGTAAGGGTACTGAACGATGTAAGGGGTGGTGGGGTGCGGAGAATAGGATTACTGAACAATGTGAGGTGCTCCTGCTCACACTGCTGTTCAGGACAGGCAGATAACAACGGAGACATAGGCAACTCTGTAAAACATCAGTACAGGCTACAGCCAACTGCTCAGGAATCCAGATGGGTTGAAACTGCAAACTCTGGGGTGGGATGGAAATTTCAGACAGATTCAGGCAGAAAGGCCAAGACTGCACTGGCGATCCAACAGTTACACAGACTCCAGCAGAGAGCCTTCTGACCCCTTTCAGCATCACACTCTGACTCCAATCCCAGCACACAGCGTTAGATACAGAGTAAAGCTCCCTCTACACTGTCCCCATCAAACACTCCCAGCACAGGTACAGCACGGGGTTAGATACAGAGTAAAGCTCCCTCTACACTGTCCCCATCAAACACTCCCAGGACAGGTACAGCACGGGGTTAGATACAGAGTAAAGCTCCCTCTACACTGTCCCCATCAAACACTCCCAGGACAGGAACAGCACGGGGTTAGATACAGAGTAAATATCCCTCTACACTGTCCCCATCAAACACTCCCAGGACAGGTACAGCACAGGGTTAGATACAGAGTAAAGCTCCCTCTACACCGTCCCCATCAAACACTCCCAGGACAGGTACAGCACGGTGTTAGATACAGAGTAAATCTCCCTCTACACTGTCCCCATCAAACACTCCCAGGACAGGTACAGCACGGGGTTAGATACAGAGTAAATCTCCCTCTACACGTCCCCATCAAACACTCCCAGGACAGGAACAGCACGGGGTTAGATACAGAGTAAATATCCCTCTACACTGTCCCCATCAAACACTCCCAGGACAGGTACAGCACGGGGTTAGATACAGAGTAAAGCTCCCTCTACACCGTCCCCATCAAACGCTCCCAGGACAGGTACAGCACGGGGTTAGATACAGAGTAAAGCTCCCTCTACACCGTCCCCATCAAACACTCCCAGGACAGGTACAGCACGGGGTTAGGTACAGAGTAAAGCTCCCTCTACACCGTCCCCATCAAACACTCCCAGGACAGGTACAGCACGGGGTTAGATACAGAGTAAAGCTCCCTCTACACCGTCCCCATCAAACACTCCCAGGACAGGTACAGCACGGGGTTAGATACAGAGTAAAGCTCCCTCTACACTGTCCCCATCAAACACTCCCAGGACAGGTACAGCACGGGGTTAGATACAGAGTAAAGCTCCCTTTACACCGTCCCCATCAAACACTCCCAGGACAGGTACAGCACGGGGTTAGATACAGAGTAAATCTCCCTGTACACCGTCCCCATCAAACACTCCCAGGACAGGTACAGCACGGGGTTAGATACAGAGTCAAGCTCTCATTACAGTAAGTGGAGCAGTCTCCGAGCTGTACAGGAACGTGGTCGCAATGGCTTTATTCTGTTTTTGTTTGCTTGGGGGCTCTGACCCCTGCCGGGCACTCTAAGGGCTGGGCCTGCTCTTGTCTGGAAGCTGATAAATGAGGGTCAGGGTGTGGGGCGTGGGGGTGGAGGACCCATGCTCTCTGGACTTTGCCAACTAGACCATCTGTGACATTTCAAGAATTCCTTCTGCTGCTGACACTTAAAGCCAGTCCCTCCTTCCGTCTAATCCCTTTTCACATCTGTGTGTGGGTGTGAGCCTGAGTGTGTGTGTGTTTGAGTGAGTGTGTCAGTGAGTGTGTATTTGGCTTACAGCAGCATTCAGGGACACTGAAGATATCTCTGTCAGTG
>JANJGN010004646.1:12500-31396 GCA_026770705.1 Isurus oxyrinchus
TCGCTGTTTCTCTCTATCTGTCTCTCTCCCTGTTTCTCTCTCTCTATCTCTGTCTATCTCCCTGTTTCTCTCTCTCTCTATCTCTATCTCCCTGTTTCTCTCTCTCTATCTCTGCCTCCCTGTTTCTCTCTCTCTATCTCTGTCTCTCTCCCTGTTTCTCTCTCTCTATCTCTGTCTATCTCCCTGTTTCTCTCTGTCCATCGCTGTCTCTCTCCCTGTTTCGCTCTCTCTATCTCTGTCTATCTCCCTGTTTCTCTCTTTATCTCTGTCTCTCTCCCTGTTTCTCTCTCTCTATCTCTGTCTCTCTCCCTGTTTCTCTCTCTCTATCACTGTCTCTCTCCCTGTTTATCTCTCTCTATCTCTGTCTATCTCCCTGTTTCTCTCTGTCCATCGCTGTCTCTCTCCCTGTTTCTCTCTCTCTATCTCTGTCACTCTCCCTGTTTCTCTCTCTCTATCTCTGTCTCTCTCCCTGTTTCTCTCTCTCTCTATCTCTGTCTATCTCCCTGTTTCTCTCTCTCTATCTCTGTCTCTCTCCCTGTTTCTCTCTCTCTATCTCTGTCTCTCTCCCTGTTTCTCTCTCTCTCTATCTCTGTCTCTCTCCCTGTTTCTCTCTTTATCTCTGTCTCTCTCCCTGTTTCTCTCTATCTCTGTCTATCTCCTTGTTTCTCTCTCTCTATCTCTGTCTCTCTCCCTGTTCCTCTCTCTCTATCTCTGTCCATCTCCCTGTTTCTCTCTCTCTATCTCTGTCTCTCTCCCTGTTTCTCTCTCTCTCTATCTCTGTCTATCTCTCTGTTTCTCTCTCTCTATCTCTGTCTCTCTCCCTGTTTCTCTCTTTATCTCTGTCTCTCTCCCTGTTTCTCTCTATCTCTGTCTATCTCCTTGTTTCTCTCTCTCTATCTCTGTCTCTCTCCCTGTTCCTCTCTCTCTATCTCTGTCTCTCTCCCTGTTTCTCTCTCTCTATCTCTGTCTCTCTCCCTGTTTCTCTCTTTCTATCTCTGTCTCTCTCCCTGTTTCTCTCTCTCTATATCTTCTCTCTCCCTGTTTCTCTCTCTCTATCTCTGTCTCTCTCCCTGTTTCTCTCTCTCTCTCTCTATCTCTACCTCCCTGTTTCTCTCTCTCTATCTCTACCTCCCTGTTTCTCTCTCTCTATCTCTGTCGATCTCCCTGTTTCTCTCTCTCTATCTCTGTCTCTCTCCCTGTTTCTCTCTCTCTCTATCTCTGTCTATCTCCCTGTTTCTCTCTTTCTATCTCTGTCTCTCTCCCTGTTTCTCTCTCTCTATCTCCGATTCTCTCTCTCTATCTCTGTCTATCTCCCTGTTTCTCTCCATCTCTGTCTCTCTCGCTGTTTCTCTCTATCTGTCTCTCTCCCTGTTTCTCTCTCTCTATCTCTGTCTATCTCCCTGTTTCTCTCTCTCTCTATCTCTATCTCCCTGTTTCTCTCTCTCTATCTCTGCCTCCCTGTTTCTCTCTCTCTATCTCTGTCTCTCTCCCTGTTTCTCTCTCTCTATCTCTGTCTATCTCCCTGTTTCTCTCTGTCCATCGCTGTCTCTCTCCCTGTTTCGCTCTCTCTATCTCTGTCTATCTCCCTGTTTCTCTCTTTATCTCTGTCTCTCTCCCTGTTTCTCTCTCTCTATCTCTGTCTCTCTCCCTGTTTCTCTCTTTATCTCTGTCTCTCTCCCTGTTTCTCTCTCTCTATCTCTGTCTCTCTCCCTGTTTCTCTCTCTCTATCTCTTTCTCTCTCTCTATCTCTGTCTATCTCCTTGTTTCTCTCTCTCTATCTCTGTCTCTCTCTCTGTTTCTCTCTCTCTGTCTCTGTCTATCTCCTTGTTTCTCTCTCTCTATCTCTGTCTCTCTCTCTGTTCCTCTCTCTCTATCTCTGTCTCTCTCTCTGATTATGTCTCTCTATCTCTGTCTCTCTCCCTGTTCCTCTCTCTCTATCTCTGTCTGTCTCCCTGTTTCTCTCTCTATATCTGTCTCACTGCCTGTTTCTCTCTCTCTATCTCTGTCTATCTCCCTGTTTCTCTCTTTCTATCTCTGTCTCTCTCCCTGTTTCTCTCTTTCTATCTCTGTCTCACTCCCTGTTTCTCTCTCTCTATCTCTCTCTCCCTGTTTCTCTCTCTATCTCTATCTCCCTGTTTCTCTCTCTCTATCTCTGTCTCTCTCCCTGTTTCTCTCCATCTCTGTCTCTCTCCCTGTTCCTCTCTATCTGTCTATCTCCCTGTTTCTCTCTCTCTATCTCTGTCTATCTCCCTGTTTCTCTTTCTCTATCTCTGTCTCTCTCCCTGTTTCTCTCTCTCTATCTCTACCTCCCTGTTTCTCTCTCTCTATCGCTGTCTCTCTCCCTGTTTATCTCTCTCTATCTCTGTCTCTCTCCCTGTTTCGCTCTCTCTATCTCTCTCCCTGTTTCTCTCTCTCTATCTCTGTCTATCTCCCTGTTTCTCTCTCTCTATCTCTGTCTCTCTCCCTGTTTCTGTCTTTATCTCTGTCTCTCTCCCTGTTTCTCTCTATCCCTGTCTATCTCCTTGTTTCTCTCTCTCTATCTCTGTCTCTCTCCCTGTTCCTCTCTCTCTATCTCTGTCTCTCTCTCTGTTTATCTCTCTCTATCTCTGTCTCTCTCCCTGTTTCTCTCTCTCTATCTCTGTCTATCTCCCTGTTTCTCTCTCTATCTCTGTCTCTCTCCCTGTTTCTCTCTCTCTATCTCTCTCTCTCCCTGTTTCTCTCTCTCTATCTCTGTCTATCTCCGTTTCTCTCTCTATCTCTGTCTCTCACTGTTTCTCTCTCTCTATCTCTGTCTATCTCCTTGTTTCTCTCCCTCTATCTCTGTCTCTCTCCCTGTTCCTCTCTCTCTATCTCTGTCTCTCTCCCTGTTTCTCTCTCTCTATCTCTGTCTCTCTCACTGTTTCTCTCTCTCTATCTCTCTCTCTCCCTGTTTCTCTCTCTCTATCTCTGTCTATCTCCGTTTCTCTCTCTATCTCTGTCTATCTCCCTGTTTCTCTCTCTCTATCTCTATCTCCCTGTTTCTCTCTCTCTCTATCTCTGTCTCTCTCCCTGTTTCTCTCTCTCTATCTCTGTCTATCTCCGTTTCTCTCTCTATCTCTGTCTCTCTCCCTGTTTCTCTCTCTCTATCTCTCTCTCTCCCTGTTTCTCTCTCTCTATCTCTGTCTATCTCCGTTTCTCTCTCTCTGTCTATCTCCCTGTTTCTCTCTCTCCATCTCTGTCTATCTCCCTGTTTCTCTCTCTCTATCTCTGTCTATCTCCCTGTTTCTCTCTCTCTATCTCTGTCTCTCTCCCTGTTTCTCTCTCTCTATCTCAGTCTCTCTCCCTGTTTCTCTCTCTCTATCTCTGTCTATCTCCGTGTTTCTCTCTCTCTATCTCTGTCTCTCTCCCTGTTTCTCTCTCTCTCTATCTCTGTCTATCTCACTGTTTCTCTCTCTCTATCTCTGTCTATCTGCCTGTTTCTCTCTCTCTCTGTCTCTGTCTCTCTCACTGTTTCTCTCTCTCTATCTCTGTCTATCTCCCTGTTTCTCTCTCTCTATCTCTATCTCCCTGTTTCTCTCTCTCTCCATCTCTGTCTCTCTCCCTGTTTCTCTCTCTCTATCTCTGTCTCTCTCCCTGTTTCTCTCTCTCTATCTCTGTCTCTCTCCCTGTTTCTCTCTCTCTATCTCTGTCTCTCTCCCTGTTTCTCTCTCTCTATCTCTGTCTATCTCCGTGTTTCTCTCTCTCTATCTCTGTCTCTCTCCCTGTTTCTCTCTCTCTCTATCTCTGTCTATCTCACTGTTTCTCTCTCTCTATCTCTGTCTCTCTCCCTGTTTCTCTCTCTCTATCTCTGTCTCTCTCCCTGTTTCTCTCTCTCTATCTCTGTCTCTCTCCCTGTTTCTCTCTCTCTATCTCTGTCTCTCTCCCTGTTTCTCTCTCTCTATCTCTGTCTCTCTCCCTGTTTCTCTCTCTCTATCTCTTTGTCTCTCACTGTTTCCCTCTCTCTATCTCTGTCTATCTCCCTGTTTCTCTCTCTCTATCTCTGTCTCTCTCCCTGTTTCTCTCTCTCTATCTCTGTCTCTCTCCCTGTTTCTCTCTCTCTATCTCTGTCTCTCTCCCTGTTTCTCTCTCTCCATCTCTGTCTCTCTCCCTGTTTCTCTCTCTCCATCTCTGTCTCTCTCACTGTTTCTCTCTCTCTATCTCTGTCTCTCTCACTGTTTCTCTCTCTCTATCTCTGTCTCTCTCCCTGTTTCTCTCTCTCTATCTCTGTCTATCTCCGATTCTCTCTCTCTATCTCTGTCTGTCTCCCTGTTTCTCTCCATCTCTGTCTCTCTCGCTGTTTCTCTCTATCTGTCTCTCTCCCTGTTTCTCTTTCTCTATCTCTGTCTCTCACCCTGTTTCTCTCTCTCTCTCTATCTCTACCTCCCTGTTTCTCTCTCTCTATCTCTGTCTAACTCCCTGTTTCTCTCTGTCCATCGCTGTCTCTCTCCCTGTTTCACTCTCTCTATCTCTGTCTATCTCCCTGTTTCTCTCTCTCTCTATCTCTGTCTATCTCTCTGTTTCTCTCTCTCTATCTCTGTCTCTCTCCCTGTTTCTTTCTTTATCTCTGTCTCTCTCCCTGTTTCTCTCTCTCTATCTCTGTCTCTATCCCTGTTTCTCTCTCTCTATCTCTATCTCCTTGTTTCTCTCTCTCTATCTCTGTCTCTCTCTCTGTTTATCTCTCTCTATCTCTCTCTCCCTGTTTCTCTCTCTCTATCTCTGTCTCTCTCCCTGTTTCTCTCTTTCTATCTCTGTCTCTCTCCCTGTTTCTCTCTCTCTATCTCTGTCTGTCTCCCTGTTTCTCTCTCTCTATCTCTGTCTCTCCCTGTTTCTCTCTCTCTATCTCTGTCTCTCTTCCTGTTTCTCTCTCTCTCTCTCTCTATCTCTACCTCACTGTTTCTCTCTCTCTATCTCTACCTCCCTGTTTCTCTCTCTCTATCTCTGTCTCTCTCGTTGTTTCTCTCTATCTCTGTCGATCTCCCTGTTTCTCTCTCTCTATCGCTGTCTCTCTCCCTGTTTATCTCTCTCTATCTCTGTCTATCTCCCTGTTTCTCTCTGTCCATCGCTGTCTCTCTCCCTGTTTCTCTCTCTCTATCTCTGTCACTCTCCCTGTTTCTCTCTCTCTATCTCTGTCTCTCTCCCTGTTTCTCTCTCTCTCTATCTCTGTCTATCTCCCTGTTTCTCTCTCTCTATCTCTGTCTCTCTCCCTGTTTCTCTCTCTCTATCTCTGTCTCTCTCCCTGTTTCTCTCTCTCTCTATCTCTGTCTCTCTCCCTGTTTCTCTCTATCTCTGTCTATCTCCTTGTTTCTCTCTCTCTATCTCTGTCTCTCTCCCTGTTCCTCTCTCTCTATCTCTGTCTCTCTCCCTGTTTCTCTCTCTATCTCTGTCCATCTCCCTGTTTCTCTCTCTCTATCTCTGTCTCTCTCCCTGTTTCTCTCTCTCTCTATCTCTGTCTATCTCTCTGTTTCTCTCTCTCTATCTCTGTCTCTCTCCCTGTTTCTCTCTTTATCTCTGTCTCTCTCCCTGTTTCTCTCTATCTCTGTCTATCTCCTTGTTTCTCTCTCTCTATCTCTGTCTCTCTCCCTGTTCCTCTCTCTCTATCTCTGTCTCTCTCCCTGTTTCTCTCTCTCTATCTCTGTCTGTCTCCCTGTTTCTCTCTCTCTATCTCTCTCTCTCCCTGTTTCTCTCTCTCTATCTCTGTCTCTCTCCCTGTTTCTCAATCTCTATCTCTGTCTCTCTCCCTGTTTCTCTCTCTCTGTCTCTGTCTCTCTCCCTGTTTCTCTCTCTCTATCTCTCTCTCTCCCTGTTTCTCTCTCTCTATCTCTGTCTATCTCCGTTTCTCTCTCTATCTCTGTCTCTCTCCCTGTTTCTCACTCTCTATCTCTGTCTATCTCCTTGTTTCTCTCTCTCTATCTCTGTCTATCTCCCTGTTTCTCTCTCTCTATCTCTGTCTCTCTCCCTGTTTCTCTCTCTCTATCTGTCTCTCTCCCTGTTTCTCTCCCTCTATCTCTCTCTCTCCCTGTTTCTCTCTCTCTATCTCTGTCTCTCTCCCTGTTTCCCTCTCTCTATCTCTGTCTGTCTCCCTGTTTCTCTCTTTCTATCTCTGTCTCTCTCCCTGTTTCTCTCTTTCTATCTCTGTCTCTCTCCCTGTTTCTCTCTCTCTATCTCTGTCTCTCTCCCTGTTTCTCTCTCTCTATCTCTGCCTATCTCCCTGTTTATCTCTCTCTATCTCTCTCTCCCTGTTTCTCTCTCTCTCTATCTCTGTCTCTCTCCCTGTTTCTCTCTCTCTATCTCTGTCTCTCTCCCTGTTTCTCTCTCTCTATCTCTGTCTCTCTCCCTGTTTCTCTCTCTCTCTATCTGTCCCTCTCCCTGTTTCTCTCTCTCTCTATCTCTGCCTATCTCCCTGTTTCTCTCTCTCTATCTCTGTCTCTCTCCCTGTTTCTCTCTCTCTATCTCTGTCTCTCTCCCTGTTTCTCTCTCTCTATCTCTGTCTCTCTCCCTGTTTCTCTCTCTCTATCTCTGTCTCTCTCCCTGTTTCTCTCTCTCTATCTCTGTCTATCTCCCTGTTTCTCTCTTTCTATCTCTGTCTCTCTCCCTGTTTCTCTCTCTCTATCTCTGTCTATCTCCGTGTTTCTCTCTCTCTATCTCTGTCTCTCTCCCTGTTTCTCTCTCTCTATCTCTGTCTATCTCCCTGTTTCTCTCTCTCTATCTCTGTCACTCTCCCTGTTTCTCTCTCTCTATCTCTGTCTCTCTCCCTGTTTCTCTCCTTCTATCTCTGTCTCTCTCTCCCTGTTTCTCTCTCTCTATCTCTGTCTCTCTCCCTGTTTCTCTCTCTCTATCTCTGTCTATGTCCCTGTTTCTCTCTCTCTATCTCTGTCTCTCTCCCTGTTTCTCTCTCTCTATCTCTGTCTCTCTCCCTGTTTCTCTCTCTCTATCTCTGTCTCTCTCCCTGTTTCTCTCTCTCTATCTCTGTCTATCTCCCAGTTTCTCTCTCTCTATCTCTGTCTATCTCCCTGTTTCTCTCTTTCTATCTCTGTCTCTCTCCCTGTTTCTCTCTTTCTATCTCTGTCTCTCTCCCTGTTTCTCTCTCTCTATCTCTGTCTCTCTCCCTGTTTCTCTCTCTCTATCTCTGTCTCTCTCCCTGTTTCTCTCTTTCTATCACTGTCTCTCTCCCTGTTTCTCTCTCTCTATCTCTGTCTCTCTCCCTGTTTCTCTCTCTCCATCTCTGTCTCTCTCACTGTTTCTCTCTCTCTATCTCTGTCTCTCTCACTGTTTCTCTCTCTCTATCTCTGTCTCTCTCCCTGTTTCTCTCTCTCTATCTCTGTCTATCTCCGATTCTCTCTCTCTATCTCTGTCTCTCTCCCTGTTTCTCTCTCTCTCTGTCTCTGTCTATCTCACTGTTTCTCTCCATCTCTGTCTCTCTCGCTGTTTCTCTCTATCTGTCTCTCTCCCTGTTTCTCTTTCTCTATCTCTGTCTCTCTCCCTGTTTCTCTCTATCTCTCTATCTCTACCTCCCTGTTTCTCTCTCTCTATCTCTGTCTAACTCCCTGTTTCTCTCTGTCCATCGCTGTCTCTCTCCCTGTTTCTCTCTCTCTATCTCTGTCTATCTCCCTGTTTCTCTCTCTCTCTATCTCTGTCTATCTCTCTGTTTCTCTCTCTCTATCTCTGTCTCTCTCCCTGTTTCTCTCTTTATCTCTGTCTCTCTCCCTGTTTCTCTCTCTCTATCTCTGTTTCTCTCTCCCTGTTTCTCTCTCTCTATCTCTGTCTATGTCCCTGTTTCTCTCTCTCTATCTCTGTCTCTCTCCCTGTTTCTCTCTCTCTATCTCTGTCTATCTCCCTGTTTCTCTCTCTCTCTATCTCTGTCTATCTCTCTGTTTCTCTCTCTCTATCTCTGTCTCTCTCCCTGTTTCTCTATTTATCTCTGTCTCTCTCCCTGTTTCTCTCTCTCTATCTCTGTCTCTCTCCCTGTTTCTCTCTCTCTATCTCTGTCTATGTCCCTGTTTCTCTCTCTCTATCTCTGTCTCTCTCCCTGTTTCTCTCTCTCTATCTCTGTCTCTCTCCCTGTTTCTCTCTCTCTATCTCTGTCTATCTCCCAGTTTCTCTCTCTCTATCTCTGTCTATCTCCCTGTTTCTCTCTCTATCTCTGTCTCTCTCCCTGTTTCTCTCTCTCAATCTCTGTCTCTCTCCCTGTTTCTCTCTCTCTATCTCTGTCTCTCTCACTGTTTCTCTCTCTCTATCTCTGTCTCTCTCACTGTTTCTCTCTCTCTATCTCTGTCTCTCTCCCTGTTTCTCTCTCTCTATCTCTGTCTCTCTCACTGTTTCTCTCTCTCTATCTCTGTCTCTCTCCCTGTTTCTCTCCCTCTCTATCTCTGTCTATCTCCCTGTTTCTCTCTCTCTATCTCTGTCTCTCTCCCTGTTTCTCTCTCTCTATCTCTGTCCCTCTCCCTGTTTCTCTCTCTCTATCTCTGTCTATCTCCCTGTTTCTCTTTCTCTATCTGTCTCTCTCCCTGTTTCTCTCTCTCTATCTCTGTCTCTCTCGTTGATTCTCTCTCTCTCTATCTCTGTCTATCTCCCTGTTTCTCTCTCTCTCTATCTCTGTCTCTCTCCCTGTTTCTCTCTCTCCATCTCTGTCTCTCTCCCTGTTTCTCTCTCTCTATCTCTGTCTCTTTCGTTGATTCTCTCTCTCTATCTCTGTCTCTCCCCCTGTTTCTCTCTCCATCTCTGTCTCTCTCCCTGTTTCTCTCTCTCTATCTCTGTCTCTCTCCCTGTTTCTCTCTCTCTATCTCTGTCTCTCTCCCTGTTTCTCTCTCTCTATCTCTGGCTATCTCCCTGTTTCTCTCTCTCTCTATCTCTGTCTCTCTCCCTGTTTCTCTTTCTCTATCTCTGTCTATCTCCCTGTTTCTCTCTCTCTATCTCTGTCTATCTCCGTGTTTCTCTCTCTCTATCTCTGTCTCTCTCCCTGTTTCTCTCTCTCTATCTCTGTCTATCTCCGTGTTTCTCTCTCTCTATCTCTGTCTATCTCACTGTTTCTCTCTCTCTATCTGTCTCTCTCCCTGTTTCTCTCTCTCTATCTCTGTCTCTCTCCCTGTTTCTCTCTCTCTATCTCTGTCTCTCTCCCTGTTTCTCTCTCTCTATCTCTGTCTATCTCCGTGTTTCTCTCTCTCTATCTCTGTCTCTCTCCCTGTTTCTCTCTCTCTCTATCTCTGTCTATCTCACTGTTTCTCTCTCTCTATCTCTGTCTCTCTCCCTGTTTCTCTCTCTCTATCTCTGTCTCTCTCCCTGTTTCTCTCTCTCTATCTCTGTCTCTCTCCCTGTTTCTCTCTCTCTATCTCTGTCTCTCTCCCTGTTTCTCTCTCTCTATCTCTGTCTCTCTCCCTGTTTCTCTCTCTCTCTATCTCTGTCTATCTCACTGTTTCTCTCTCTCTATCTCTGTCTCTCTCCCTGTTTCTCTCTCTCTATCTCTGTCTCTCTCCCTGTTTCTCTCTCTCTATCTCTGTCTCTCTCCCTGTTTCTCTCTCTCTATCTCTGTCTCTCTCCCTGTTTCTCTCTCTCTATCTCTGTCTCTCTCCCTGTTTCTCTCTCTCTATCTCTGTCTATCTCCGATTCTCTCTCTCTATCTCTGTCTATCTCCCTGTTTCTCTCTCTCTATCTCTGTCTCTCTCCCTGTTTCTCTCTCTCTATCTCTGTCCCTCTCCCTGTTTCTCTCTCTCTATCTCTGTCTATCTCCCTGTTACTCTTTCTCTATCTGTCTCTCTCCCTGTTTCTCTCTCTCTATCTCTGTCTCTCTCGTTGATTCTCTCTCTCTCTATCTCTGTCTATCTCCCTGTTTCTCTCTCTCTCTATCTCTGTCTCTCTCCCTGTTTCTCTCTCTCCATCTCTGTCTCTCTCCCTGTTTCTCTCTCTCTATCTCTGTCTCTCTCGTTGATTCTCTCTCTCTATCTCTGTCTCTCTCCCTGTTTCTCTCTCCATCTCTGTCTCTCTCCCTGTTTCTCTCTCTCTATCTCTGTCTCTCTCCCTGTTTCTCTCTCTCTATCTCTGTCTATCTCCCTGTTTCTCTCTCTCTCTATCTCTGTCTCTCTCCCTGTTTCTCTTTCTCTATCTCTGTCTATCTCACTGTTTCTCTCTCTCTATCTCTGTCTCTCTCCCTGTTTCTCTCTCTCTATCTCTGTCTATCTCCGTGTTTCTCTCTCTCTATCTCTGTCTCTCTCCCTGTTTCTCTCTCTCTATCTCTGTCTATCTCCGTGTTTCTCTCTCTCTATCTCTGTCTATCTCACTGTTTCTCTCTCTCTATCTGTCTCTCTCCCTGTTTCTCTCTCTCTATCTCTGTCTCTCTCCCTGTTTCTCTCTCTCTATCTCTGTCTCTCTCCCTGTTTCTCTCTCTCTATCTCTGTCTCTCTCCCTGTTTCTCTCTCTCTATCTCTGTCTATCTCCGTGTTTCTCTCTCTCTATCTCTGTCTCTCTCCCTGTTTCTCTCTCTCTCTATCTCTGTCTATCTCACTGTTTCTCTCTCTCTATCTCTGTCTCTCTCCCTGTTTCTCTCTCTCTATCTCTGTCTCTCTCCCTGTTTCTCTCTCTCTATCTCTGTCTCTCTCCCTGTTTCTCTCTCTCTATCTCTGTCTCTCTCCCTGTTTCTCTCTCTCTATCTCTGTCTCTCTCCCTGTTTCTCTCTCTCTCTATCTCTGTCTATCTCACTGTTTCTCTCTCTCTATCTCTGTCTCTCTCCCTGTTTCTCTCTCTCTATCTCTGTCTCTCTCCCTGTTTCTCTCTCTCTATCTCTGTCTCTCTCCCTGTTTCTCTCTCTCTATCTCTGTCTCTCTCCCTGTTTCTCTCTCTCTATCTCTGTCTCTCTCCCTGTTTCTCTCTCTCTATCTCTTTGTCTCTCACTGTTTCCCTCTCTCTATCTCTGTCTATCTCCCTGTTTCTCTCTCTCTATCTCTGTCTCTCTCCCTGTTTCTCTCTCTCTATCTCTGTCTCTCTCCCTGTTTCTCTCTCTCTATCTCTGTCTCTCTCCCTGTTTCTCTCTCTCCATCTCTGTCTCTCTCACTGTTTCTCTGTCTCTATCTCTGTCTCTCTCACTGTTTCTCTCTCTCTATCTCTGTCTCTCTCCCTGTTTCTCTCTCTCTATCTCTGTCTATCTCCGATTCTCTCTCTCTATCTCTGTCTGTCTCCCTGTTTCTCTCCATCTCTGTCTCTCTCGCTGTTTCTCTCTATCTGTCTCTCTCCCTGTTTCTCTCTCTCTATCTCTGTCTCTCTCCCTGTTTCTCTCTCTCTCTCTATCTCTACCTCCCTGTTTCTCTCTCTCTATCTCTGTCTAACTCCCTGTTTCTCTCTGTCCATCGCTGTCTCTCTCCCTGTTTCACTCTCTCTATCTCTGTCTATCTCCCTGTTTCTCTCTCTCTCTATCTCTGTCTATCTCTCTGTTTCTCTCTCTCTATCTCTGTCTCTCTCCCTGTTTCTCTCTCTCTATCTCTGTCTCTATCCCTGTTTCTCTCTCTCTATCTCTATCTCCTTGTTTCTCTCTCTCTATCTCTGTCTCTCTCTCTGTTTATCTCTCTCTATCTCTCTCTCCCTGTTTCTCTCTCTCTATCTCTGTCTCTCTCCCTGTTTCTCTCTTTCTATCTCTGTCTCTCTCCCTGTTTCTCTCTCTCTATCTCTGTCTGTCTCCCTGTTTCTCTCTCTCTATCTCTGTCTCTCCCTGTTTCTCTCTCTCTATCTCTGTCTCTCTTCCTGTTTCTCTCTCTCTCTCTCTCTATCTCTACCTCCCTGTTTCTCTCTCTCTATCTCTACCTCCCTGTTCCTCTCTCTCTATCTCTGTCTCTCTCGTTGTTTCTCTCTATCTCTGTCGATCTCCCTGTTTCTCTCTCTCTATCGCTGTCTCTCTCCCTGTTTATCTCTCTCTATCTCTGTCTATCTCCCTGTTTCTCTCTGTCCATCGCTGTCTCTCTCCCTGTTTCTCTCTCTCTATCTCTGTCACTCTCCCTGTTTCTCTCTCTCTATCTCTGTCTCTCTCCCTGTTTCTCTCTCTCTCTATCTCTGTCTATCTCCCTGTTTCTCTCTCTCTATCTCTGTCTCTCTCCCTGTTTCTCTCTCTCTATCTCTGTCTCTCTCCCTGTTTCTCTCTCTCTCTATCTCTGTCTCTCTCCCTGTTTCTCTCTATCTCTGTCTATCTCCTTGTTTCTCTCTCTCTATCTCTGTCTCTCTCCCTGTTCCTCTCTCTCTATCTCTGTCTCTCTCCCTGTTTCTCTCTCTATCTCTGTCCATCTCCCTGTTTCTCTCTCTCTATCTCTGTCTCTCTCCCTGTTTCTCTCTCTCTCTATCTCTGTCTATCTCTCTGTTTCTCTCTCTCTATCTCTGTCTCTCTCCCTGTTTCTCTCTTTATCTCTGTCTCTCTCCCTGTTTCTCTCTATCTCTGTCTATCTCCTTGTTTCTCTCTCTCTATCTCTGTCTCTCTCCCTGTTCCTCTCTCTCTATCTCTGTCTCTCTCCCTGTTTCTCTCTCTCTATCTCTGTCTGTCTCCCTGTTTCTCTCTCTCTATCTCTCTCTCTCCCTGTTTCTCTCTCTCTATCTCTGTCTCTCTCCCTGTTTCTCAATCTCTATCTCTGTCTCTCTCCCTGTTTCTCTCTCTCTGTCTCTGTCTCTCTCCCTGTTTCTCTCTCTCTATCTCTCTCTCTCCCTGTTTCTCTCTCTCTATCTCTGTCTATCTCCGTTTCTCTCTCTATCTCTGTCTCTCTCCCTGTTTCTCACTCTCTATCTCTGTCTATCTCCTTGTTTCTCTCTCTCTATCTCTGTCTATCTCCCTGTTTCTCTCTCTCTATCTCTGTCTCTCTCCCTGTTTCTCTCTCTCTATCTGTCTCTCTCCCTGTTTCTCTCCCTCTATCTCTCTCTCTCCCTGTTTCTCTCTCTCTATCTCTGTCTCTCTCCCTGTTTCCCTCTCTCTATCTCTGTCTGTCTCCCTGTTTCTCTCTTTCTATCTCTGTCTCTCTCCCTGTTTCTCTCTTTCTATCTCTGTCTCTCTCCCTGTTTCTCTCTCTCTATCTCTGTCTCTCTCCCTGTTTCTCTCTCTCTATCTCTGCCTATCTCCCTGTTTATCTCTCTCTATCTCTCTCTCCCTGTTTCTCTCTCTCTCTATCTCTGTCTCTCTCCCTGTTTCTCTCTCTCTATCTCTGTCTCTCTCCCTGTTTCTCTCTCTCTATCTCTGTCTCTCTCCCTGTTTCTCTCTCTCTCTATCTGTCCCTCTCCCTGTTTCTCTCTCTCTCTATCTCTGCCTATCTCCCTGTTTCTCTCTCTCTATCTCTGTCTCTCTCCCTGTTTCTCTCTCTCTATCTCTGTCTCTCTCCCTGTTTCTCTCTCTCTATCTCTGTCTCTCTCCCTGTTTCTCTCTCTCTATCTCTGTCTATCTCCCTGTTTCTCTCTTTCTATCTCTGTCTCTCTCCCTGTTTCTCTCTCTCTATCTCTGTCTATCTCCGTGTTTCTCTCTCTCTATCTCTGTCTCTCTCCCTGTTTCTCTCTCTCTATCTCTGTCTATCTCCCTGTTTCTCTCTCTCTATCTCTGTCACTCTCCCTGTTTCTCTCTCTCTATCTCTGTCTCTCTCCCTGTTTCTCTCCTTCTATCTCTGTCTCTCTCTCCCTGTTTCTCTCTCTCTATCTCTGTCTCTCTACCTGTTTCTCTCTCTCTATCTCTGTCTATGTCCCTGTTTCTCTCTCTCTATCTCTGTCTCTCTCCCTGTTTCTCTCTCTCTATCTCTGTCTCTCTCCCTGTTTCTCTCTCTCTATCTCTGTCTCTCTCCCTGTTTCTCTCTCTCTATCTCTGTCTATCTCCCAGTTTCTCTCTCTCTATCTCTGTCTCTCTCCCTGTTTCTCTCTCTCTATCTCTGTCTATCTCCCTGTTTCTCTCTTTCTATCTCTGTCTCTCTCCCTGTTTCTCTCTTTCTATCTCTGTCTCTCTCCCTGTTTCTCTCTCTCTATCTCTGTCTCTCTCCCTGTTTCTCTCTCTCTATCTCTGTCTCTCTCCCTGTTTCTCTCTCTCCATCTCTGTCTCTCTCACTGTTTCTCTCTCTCTATCTCTGTCTCTCTCACTGTTTCTCTCTCTCTATCTCTGTCTCTCTCCCTGTTTCTCTCTCTCTATCTCTGTCTATCTCCGATTCTCTCTCTCTATCTCTGTCTCTCTCCCTGTTTCTCTCTCTCTCTGTCTCTGTCTATCTCACTGTTTCTCTCCATCTCTGTCTCTCTCGCTGTTTCTCTCTATCTGTCTCTCTCCCTGTTTCTCTTTCTCTATCTCTGTCTCTCTCCCTGTTTCTCTCTATCTCTCTATCTCTACCTCCCTGTTTCTCTCTCTCTATCTCTGTCTAACTCCCTGTTTCTCTCTGTCCATCGCTGTCTCTCTCCCTGTTTCACTCTTCCTATCTCTGTCTATCTCCCTGTTTCTCTCTCTCTCTATCTCTGTCTATCTCTCTGTTTCTCTCTCTCTATCTCTGTCTCTCTCCCTGTTTCTCTCTTTATCTCTGTCTCTCTCCCTGTTTCTCTCTCTCTATCTCTGTCTCTCTCTCCCTGTTTCTCTCTCTCTATCTCTGTCTCTCTCCCTGTTTCTCTCTCTCTATCTCTGTCTATGTCCCTGTTTCTCTCTCTCTATCTCTGTCTCTCTCCCTGTTTCTCTCTCTCTCTATCTCTGTCTATCTCCCTGTTTCTCTCTCTCTCTATCTCTGTCTCTCTCCCTGTTTCTCTCTCTCCATCTCTGTCTCTCTCCCTGTTTCTCTCTCTCTATCTCTGTCTCTCTCGTTGATTCTCTCTCTCTATCTCTGTCTCTCTCCCTGTTTCTCTCTCTCTATCTCTGTCTCTCTCCCTGTTTCTCTCTCTCTATCTCGGTCTCTCTCCCTGTTTCTCTCTCTCTATCTCTGTCTATCTCCCTGTTTCTCTCTCTCTCTATCTCTGTCTCTCTCCCTGTTTCTCTTTCTCTATCTCTGTCTATCTCACTGTTTCTCTCTCTCTATCTCTGTCTCTCTCCCTGTTTCTCTCTCTCTATCTCTGTCTATCTCCGTGTTTCTCTCTCTCTATCTCTGTCTCTCTCCCTGTTTCTCTCTCTCTATCTCTGTCTATCTCCGTGTTTCTCTCTCTCTATCTCTGTCTATCTCACTGTTTCTCTCTCTCTATCTGTCTCTCTCCCTGTTTCTCTCTCTCTATCTCTGTCTCTCTCCCTGTTTCTCTCTCTCTATCTCTGTCTCTCTCCCTGTTTCTCTCTCTCTATCTCTGTCTCTCTCCCTGTTTCTCTCTCTCTATCTCTGTCTATCTCCCTGTTTCTCTCTCTCTATCTCTGTCTCTCTCCCTGTTTCTCTCTCTCTCTGTCTCTGTCTATCTCCCTGTTTCTCTCTCTCTCTATCTCTGTCTATCTCACTGTTTCTCTCTCTCTATCTCTGTCTATCTGCCTGTTTCTCTCTCTCTATCTCTGTCTCTCTCCCTGTTTCTCTCTCTCTATCTCTGTCTATCTCTCTGTTTCTCTCTCTCTATCTCTGTCTCTCTCCCTGTTTCTCTCTCTCTATCTCTGTCTATCTCACTGTTTCTCTCTCTCTGTCTCTATCTATCTCCCTGTTTCTCTCTCTCTCTATCTCTGTCTCTCTCACTGTTTCTCTCTCTCTATCTCTGTCTATCTCCCTGTTTCTCTCTCTCTATCTCTGTCTCTCTCCCTGTTTCTCTCTCTCTCTGTCTCTGTCTATCTCCCTGTTTCTCTCTCTCTCTATCTCGGTCTATCTCCATTTCTCTCTCTCTATCTCTGTATTCTCTCCCTGTTTCTCTCTCTCTATCTCGGTCTATCTCCATTTCTCTCTCTCTATCTCTGTATTCTCTCCCTGTTTCTGTCTATCTCTGTCTATCTCACTGTTTCTCTCTCTCTATCTCTGTCTCTCTCCCTGTTTCTCTCTCTCTCTATCTCTGTCTATCTCACTGTTTCTCTCTCTCTATCTCTGTCTCTCTCCCTGTTTCTCTCTCTCTCTATCTCTGTCTATCTCACTGTTTCTCTCTCTCTATCTCTGTCTCTCTCCCTGTTTCTCTCTCTCTCTATCTCTGTCTATCTCACTGTTTCTCTCTCTCTATCTCTGTCTCTCTCCCTGTTTCTCTCCATCTCTGTCTCTCTCACTGTTTCTCTCTCTCTATCTCTGTCTCTCTCACTGTTTCTCTCTCTCTATCTCTGTCTCTCTCCCTATTTCTCTCTCTCTATCTCTGTCTATCTCCGATTCTCTCTCTCTATCTCTGTCTCTCTCCCTGTTTCTCTCTCTCTCTGTCTCTGTCTATCTCACTGTTTCTCTCCATCTCTGTCTCTCTCGCTGTTTCTCTCTATCTGTCTCTCTCCCTGTTTCTCTTTCTCTATCTCTGTCTCTCTCCCTGTTTCTCTCTATCTCTCTATCTCTACCTCCCTGTTTCTCTCTCTCTATCTCTGTCTAACTCCCTGTTTCTCTCTGTCCATCGCTGTCTCTCTCCCTGTTTCACTCTTCCTATCTCTGTCTATCTCCCTGTTTCTCTCTCTCTCTATCTCTGTCTATCTCTCTGTTTCTCTCTCTCTATCTCTGTCTCTCTCCCTGTTTCTCTCTTTATCTCTGTCTCTCTCACTGTTTCTCTCTCTCTATCTCTGTCTCTCTCCCTGTTTCTCTCTCTCTATCTCTGTCTATCTCCCAGTTTCTCTCTCTCTATCTCTGTCTATCTCCCTGTTTCTCTCTCTATCTCTGTCTCTCTCCCTGTTCCTCTCTCTCTATCTCTGTCTCTCTCCCTGTTTCTCTCTCTCTATCTCTGTCTCTCTCCCTGTTTCTCTCTCTCTATCTCTGTCTCTCTCCCTGTTTCTCTCTCTCTCTATCTCTGTCTCTCTCCCTGTTTCTCTCTCTCTATCTCTGTCTCTCTCCCTGTTTCTCTCTCTCAATCTCTGTCTCTCTCCCTGTTTCTCTCTCTCTATCTCTGTCTCTCTCACTGTTTCTCTCTCTCTATCTCTGTCTCTCTCACTGTTTCTCTCTCTCTATCTCTGTCTCTCTCCCTGTTTCTCTCTCTCTATCTCTGTCTCTCTCACTGTTTCTCTCTCTCTATCTCTGTCTCTCTCCCTGTTTCTCTCCCTCTCTATCTCTGTCTATCTCCCTGTTTCTCTCTCTCTATCTCTGTCTCTCTCCCTGTTTCTCTCTCTCTATCTCTGTCCCTCTCCCTGTTTCTCTCTCTCTATCTCTGTCTATCTCCCTGTTTCTCTTTCTCTATCTGTCTCTCTCCCTGTTTCTCTCTCTCTATCTCTGTCTCTCTCGTTGATTCTCTCTCTCTCTATCTCTGTCTATCTCCCTGTTTCTCTCTCTCTCTATCTCTGTCTCTCTCCCTGTTTCTCTCTCTCCATCTCTGTCTCTCTCCCTGTTTCTCTCTCTCTATCTCTGTCTCTCTCGTTGATTCTCTCTCTCTATCTCTGTCTCTCTCCCTGTTTCTCTCTCCATCTCTGTCTCTCTCCCTGTTTCTCTCTCTCTATCTCGGTCTCTCTCCCTGTTTCTCTCTCTCTATCTCTGTCTATCTCCCTGTTTCTCTCTCTCTCTATCTCTGTCTCTCTCCCTGTTTCTCTTTCTCTATCTCTGTCTATCTCACTGTTTCTCTCTCTCTATCTCTGTCTCTCTCCCTGTTTCTCTCTCTCTATCTCTGTCTATCTCCGTGTTTCTCTCTCTCTATCTCTGTTTCTCTCCCTGTTTCTCTCTCTCTATCTCTGTCTATCTCCGTGTTTCTCTCTCTCTATCTCTGTCTATCTCACTGTTTCTCTCTCTCTATCTGTCTCTCTCCCTGTTTCTCTCTCTCTATCTCTGTCTCTCTCCCTGTTTCTCTCTCTCTATCTCTGTCTCTCTCCCTGTTTCTCTCTCTCTATCTCTGTCTCTCTCCCTGTTTCTCTCTCTCTATCTCTGTCTATCTCCCTGTTTCTCTCTCTCTATCTCTGTCTCTCTCCCTGTTTCTCTCTCTCTCTGTCTCTGTCTATCTCCCTGTTTCTCTCTCTCTCTATCTCTGTCTATCTCACTGTTTCTCTCTCTCTATCTCTGTCTATCTGCCTGTTTCTCTCTCTCTATCTCTGTCTCTCTCCCTGTTTCTCTCTCTCTATCTCTGTCTATCTCTCTGTTTCTCTCTCTCTATCTCTGTCTCTCTCCCTGTTTCTCTCTCTCTATCTCTGTCTATCTCACTGTTTCTCTCTCTCTGTCTCTGTCTATCTCCCTGTTTCTCTCTCTCTCTATCTCTGTCTCTCTCACTGTTTCTCTCTCTCTATCTCTGTCTATCTCCCTGTTTCTCTCTCTCTATCTCTGTCTCTCTCCCTGTTTCTCTCTCTCTCTGTCTCTGTCTATCTCCCTGTTTCTCTCTCTCTCTATCTCGGTCTATCTCCATTTCTCTCTCTCTATCTCTGTATTCTCTCCCTGTTTCTCTCTCTCTATCTCGGTCTATCTCCATTTCTCTCTCTCTATCTCTGTATTCTCTCCCTGTTTCTGTCTATCTCTGTCTATCTCACTGTTTCTCTCTCTCTATCTCTGTCTCTCTCCCTGTTTCTCTCTCTCTATCTCTGTCTCTCTCCCTGTTTCTCTCTCTCTCTCTGTCTCTGTCTCTCTCCCTGTTTCTCTCTCTCTATCTCTGTCTCTCTCCCTGTTTCTCTCTCTCTCTATCTCTGTCTATCTCCCTGTTTCTCTCTCTCTATCTCTGTCTCTCTCCCTGTTTCTCTCTCTCTCTATCTCTGTCTATCTCACTGTTTCTCTCTCTCTATCTCTGTCTCTCTCCCTGTTTCTCTCTCTCTCTATCTCTGTCTCTCTCCCTGTTTCTCTCCATCTCTGTCTCTCTCCCTGTTTCTCTCTATCTGTCTATCTCCCTGTTTCTCTCTCTCTATCTCTGTCTATCTCCCTGTTTCT
>JANJGN010004647.1:12500-17500 GCA_026770705.1 Isurus oxyrinchus
TTGCACCCGAGAGGTGGGGCGGTAGCCCTACCGTCCAGGAGGCCTCAAAAGCCCGCAAAGCGCCATTTTGCCGTTTCCTCTTCGGGAGAACCGAAGGGAAATCATTAATGAGCTGGACGAGTACCATGCCAAAAATTGCAACCGACCCAGCCGTCGGGCCGATTCGCTACTCTCAGGGGGAATACCCCCACTGCGAGCCGGGCAAGAGCCTCGGATTCGACGCCATACGCTTCCGTCTGAGCACGGATTTTCTTCTCCCGGGCCCAGGAGACACTTTCCACGGCCGGCGAATGCAATCTGGGGTGCATTTTATTTATTAGTTACTGATTTCTCTTCCAAACTTGCCTCTGCCACAGACTTAAGTCCAAATGGTTAATGATTTCTCCGCCACACTTGCCTCGCTGCCAGAGACTAAGTCCAAACGGTTAATGATTTCTCCGCCACACTTGCCTCGCTGCCAGAGACTAAGTCCAAATGGTTAATGATTTCTGCACCACACTTGCCTCTCTGCCAGAGACGAAGTCCAAACGGTTAATGATTTCTCCGCCACACTTGCCTCGCTGCCAGAGACTAAGTCCAAATGGTTAATGATTTCTGCACCACACTTGCCTCGCTGCCAGAGACGAAGTCCAAACGGTTAATGATTTCTCCGCCACACTTGCCTCGCTGCCAGAAACTAAGTCCAAATGGTTAATGATTTCTCCACTGCACTTGCCTCTGTGCCAGAGACGAAGTCCAAATGGTTAATGATTTCTGCACCACACTTGCCTCTCTGCCAGAGACGAAGTCCAAACGGTTAATGATTTCTGCGCCACACTTGCCTCGCTGCCAGAGACTAAGTCCAAATGGTTAATGATTTCTGCACCACACTTGCCTCGCTGCCAGAGACTAAGTCCAAATGGTTAATGATTTCTGCACCACACTTGCCTCTCTGCCAGAGACTAAGTCCAAACGGTTAATGATTTCTCCGCCACACTTGCCTCGCTGCCAGAGACTAAGTCCAAACGGTTAATGATTTCTGCACCACACTTGCCTCTCTGCCAGAGACGAAGTCCAAACGGTTAATGATTTCTCCGCCACACTTGCCTCGCTGCCAGAGACTAAGTCCAAATGGTTAATGATTTCTCCACTGCACTTGCCTCTGTGCCAGAGACGAAGTCCAAATGGTTAATGATTTCTGCACCACACTTGCCTCTCTGCCAGAGACGAAGTCCAAACGGTTAATGATTTCTGCGCCACACTTGCCTCGCTGCCAGAGACTAAGTCCAAATGGTTAATGATTTCTCCGCCACACTTGCCTCGCTGCCAGAGACTAAGTCCAAATGGTTAATGATTTCTGCACCACACTTGCCTCGCTGCCAGAGACTAAGTCCAAATGGTTAATGATTTCTGCACCACACTTGCCTCTCTGCCAGAGACGAAGTCCAAATGGTTAATGATTTCTCAGGGCCACTGTCCCATTGGTTAGCCATTTCTCCAGAGGCTTACCGAGGCCAACCTGCGATATCTCGCGGACCCGGAGGCCCCGTTGCACGTCCTGCACATTCAGTCCGAGGTGCATTGGTTACCCATTTCTCCAGAAGCTTACCGAAGGCACACCGTCACACCTCGCGGGCCCCGAGGCCACTTTCCCCGGTGCGCAAATTCAATCCGAGGTGCATTGCCCTTAGCCGCCTTCTCCGGCCGGCTTCGGGTGCGTTTCCGGGGCTCCGACCGGGGCAAATCCGGTCCCCGGGGCCAGTGGGAGCCGTCCCCGGGCACGCCCGGGCTTCCGGTCGCCGCTTTCCGTGACCGACCGAAAGACGGTAAAAAATGCCGAAAATGGACAAAAATGGCCGACGGCGGGGCCTCCTGGTCGGTTAGGCGGCAGCCTGGATCGGTCCCTGCGGACCTGGAGGCTCGAGACGGCACTCGGAGCTGTCGACCGATTCTCGACTTGCCACCTCCTACCATTCTGCAGATACCCCGCCAACCCCCCCAGCCAGCAAATGCAGCCGAGATGTCGGTCGGTAGTCCAGCCGCCGAGGAGGCCTCGAAAGCCCGCGACACCTCCTTTCGCCGTTTCCCCATCGGGAGAACCGAGGGGAAATCATTATCTAGCTCCGGCAGCCCCCCTCCAACAATTGCAACCCGCCCCGTGGCCGGGCCGATTCGCCCCGCCTAGCGGGAATGCCTCCACCGGGGGCCCGGCAGAAGCTTCGGATCCGACCTCATGGACTTCCGTCTTGGCACGGATTTCCCTCACACGGGCCCAGGGGCCACTTCCCCCGGCCTTCGGACGCAGCCGGAGGTGCATCGGGCCGAAGCCGCCTTCCCGGCCGGCTTCCGGAGGTTTCCGGGGCAAACTCCGGTCCTCCCGGCGAGGGGGAGCCTTCCCCGTGCACGCCCGGGTGTCAGGCCGCCGCTTTTCTTGACCGGCCGAAAGAGGCGAAAAATGCCGAAAATGACCAAAAATGGCCGACGGCGGGGCCTCCCGGTCGGTTTGGCGGCAGCCTGGGTCGGTCCCTGCAGACCTGGAGGCTCGAGAAGGCACTTGGCGAAGTCGACCCATTCTCGATTTGCCACCTCCTCCTATTCTGCAGATAGCCCGCCAACCTCCACAGCCAGCAAATGCAACCGTCATTCAGGCCGACGACCCTCCGGTAGTCATGCCGAGGAAGAGGCACCGAAGCCCCGCCAGGCCTTCCGGATTGCACCCGCTCCCCGACCGGTTCTTTTTCAAAAAAGGGCCCAGGAGCCCGGATTATTTTAGGACGCGCTCGGGACCGCCCTGAGGGACACCGAACACCCAACCTTTCCCCGGGTCGACCCTCCCCGCCTCGGCCACCGGGGGGGGGGTCGAACCGGATCACCGGTTAATGATTTCCCCCTGCTCGGACTCGGCTGTTTCTCAACCGCGCTTGCCCGGCTCGGCCCCCAGCCCCGGCCCCTCACGTGGGGGCCCTGAATACGCCCCCCGGCAGCCATCTTGGCCCGCCGGCCCGGTATTTTAGGCCGTTTCGACCCTTCCCTGCCCGCTGGCTGACTGGTTCACCATGTCCCCATTCTGCGCTTAGACTTTTCAGCTGCTCGGGATGCCGGCTGATGACGGCTCCCGTACGACCGGGCGGGCGGCTCCAACTACCGGCCGGCTGCCCGGCCTGCTAACCCGTTAAGCATTTCCCCGTCCTGCACACATTCCCTGGACCTGCTGGTGTGTTCTGCAGCTAACTGCACCCCTACGACCGGGCGGGAGGCTATGATTACTGGTCGGCTGCCCTGCCAGGTAACCGCTTAACCGATTCCCCGTTTGGTACTGAGTCCCTGGACCTGCTGGTGTGTTCTGCAGTTAACTGCACACCTATGACCGGGCGGGAGGCTATAAATACCGGCCGGCAGCCCAGCCTGCTAACCGGCTGCCCGTGTCCCCATTCGGTACTTAGTCCGTGGACCTGCTGGTGTGTTCTGCAGCTAACTGCACCCCTATGACCGGGCGGGAGGCTGTAAATACCGGCCGGCAGCCCAGCCTGCTAACCGGCTGCCCGTGTCCCCATTCCGTACTGAGTCCCTGGACCTGCTGGTGTGTTCTGCAGCTAACTGCACCCCTATGACCGGGCGGGAGGCTGTAATTACCGGCCGGCAGCCCTGCCTGCTGACCGGCTGCCCGTGTCCTCATTCTGTACTTAGTCCTTGGACATGCTGGTGTGTTCTGCAGCTAACTGCACCCCTATGGCCGGGCGGGAGGCTGTAAATACCGGCCGGCAGCCCAGCCTGCTAACCGGCTGCCCATGTCCCCATTCCGTGCTGAGTCCCTGGACCTGCTGGTGTGTTCTGCAGCTAACTGCACCCCTATGACCGGGCGGGAGGCTGTAAATACCGGCCGGCAGCCCAGCCTGCTAACCGGCTGCCCATGTCCCCATTCCGTGCTGAGTCCCTGGACCTGCTGGTGTGTTCTGCAGCTAACTGAACCCCGATGACCGGGCGGGAGGCTGTAATTACCGGCCGGCAGCCCTGCCTGCTAACCGACTGCCCGTGTCCCCATTCGGTACTTAGTCCGTGGACCTGCTGGTGTGTTCTGCAGCTAACTGCACCCCTATGACCGGGCGGGAGGCTGTAATTACCGGCCGGCAGCCCTGCCTGCTAACCAGCTGCCCGTGTCCCCATTCTGTCCTTAGTCCTTGGACCTGCTGGTGTGTTCTGCAGCTAACTGCACCCCTATGACCGGGCGGGAGGCTGTAATTACCGGCCGGCAGCCCTGCCTGCTAACTGGCTGCCCGTGTCCCCATTCTGTCCTTAGTCCTTGGACCTGCTGGTGTGTTCTGCAGCTAACTGCACCCCTATGGCAGGCCGGCATCCCTGCCTGCTGACCGGCTGCCCGTGTCCTCATTCTGTACTTAGTCCTTGGACCTGCTGGTGTGTTCTGCAGCTAACTGCACCCCTATGACCGGGCGGGAGGCTGTAATTACCGGCCGGCAGCCCTGCCTGCTGACCGGCTGCCCGTGTCCTCATTCTGTACTTAGTCCTTGGACCTGCTGGTGTGTTCTGCAGCTGACTGCGCCTCTATTACCCGGCGGGAGGCTATAATTACCGGTCGGCTGCCTTGTCTGCTAACTGGTTCACAGGTTCCCCTGTGCCGTACATATCCCGTGGACCAGCGGCTGTGTTCTGCAGCTCAGCGCACCTTTACTACCATGCCGAAAGCCCTGAATAATGGCCGGCTACCCTGCCTGCTAACCGGTAAACCATTGGCCGCAAACCTAACCCCAGCCCTAAGCCTAACCGCTAACCCTAACCCGAACCCCGAGCCAACAATAAACTAGCCTTGTCCCCTTCCCCGACACGAACACCAAGCCAAGCCCCTAACTCTAACCCTACCCCTACCCCTGACACTTCCCCTAACCCTAACGCCCCAACCCTAACCCCAGCCCTAAGCCTAACCGCTAACCCTAACCCGAATAAAACTCCGGACCACCCGGGCGGACACCGAACACCCAGCCTTTCCCCGGTTCCACCCTCCCCGC